>WOFM01001610.1:0-20121 GCA_011428145.1 Ericerus pela | reverse complement strand
CTGCGAATCCCGTACAACCAGTGGTTTTAGTACCTCCCAAGGTTAATAAAGTGAACCGTGATCATGATACACCGCAATGTCACATCCAAGCGTAATGTTTACAGTGTGACGCTTTTTTTTTTGATTGGGTATTATAAACAAAATTTTTTTTAATTCAAACAGTAAAATGATCTAATAATCAAAAAATTCAATAACTTTGACTTGAAAAACTGAAGTTCATTGTGTACTATAGCTTGCGGGCATTATTTTCTATTTTCTGTTTTTTTTTTTTCTTTCTTTCTTGTTTTCTTATGTATAATTTACAAGCGGAGTTACTTACTGTTAGCTAGCAATCGCAGACCTGACCACCATTTCTTTTTTCACTGTTAAAATGCTGACTTTTGTCCGCATTTTTCACTTTAATTTTTACATCAACTTGTCAACATGTTTGTCTTTTTGTGAGTGGCTACACACTCACTTAAAAATGAATTTATTTTTCATTTTGAATTAAAATTCATAAAGCTTGCCTTCAGAATGTGATTAAACCTGCGATTGCTATTTCAACCAATTCAAGTCGGCAAAATGTACATCGTTCGTTTTTCCTTTCTAAATTCTAAAAATGTTCTTTTATTTATTCTTTGTTATCCTGCCTAAGCATGTTCCATGCCCTAAAGTCGTTCATGTTAAATCTCGATTATATGGATAAATATTAGAATGTTCTAAATTTCTTCAAACCTTATCGAAGTGGAGTGTATGTTGGGTATGTCATGAGCACCCGGTTCCCTATTTTTAGTAATTCTATTTTACGGTGAAATACAGCTTGTGTCACAAAAATTTGCTTTTCCTGATCCATTACTTGGAACAGTGGTTCTACTGTGTGTGTGCTTTTATTTAGACTTTCGCACACACAGTACTTAATTACTGAATAACTACATTTATGTGAAAATTGTGATGATTCATACAGTCCTCAATATTGAAAAATGACAAATACATTTCCTTTCTACTAATTTTACGGTTAATCGCAATTATCTATGGTGATTGCTTCGAGGATACATATGATGGAGATGACACGGAACAGTTTCAACATTGGGTTGAGTGTCTAAACTATAGATGCCGCATGCTGGTGTTCGAAGTACCCCAGGCTGAATGCCTCAACCAATCATTGCGTTATCAAAGGTTGTAATAGGTGTTTTTAGGGTGGTGTTATAATATGTAGTTATGTTTAAATCAACAATTTTGCAAGCTTCTCCGTGGCTTTATGCTAAAGACCTGACCTGTCACCTATGCAATCTGCGTTTGAATGTTAGTGACATTACTGAAAACTTTCTTTGTAATTTTATTTTTTCATTATTATTTTCTTGTTTTATTTTTATGTTGTATCTGTCAGTGGATTAGCCATATTGTTTATTATATGAAAAACAATGAAATGGCCGAAAAAACATCCTCTTTGCCTGATCGCAGGTGCTTGTGTTCATCGTTTTTGTTACAACTTGCTGCTGATGGATAGATTGAGATGCTCATATACCTGTTCAACGAATTTTCTCACACTTGAGATCTATCTAAATCGTTTTTTTATATTTAAAAATCTCTAAATTGTGATTTTCAGCAACATTGTTGGTCTAGTTCCTCAGAGCGCGATTACATACATACCCAAATACATAGCCAATATACATATATACATTCATACATACAATTATTGTTCGTATTATAGTATAGGTTACTAGAAGTAGCAGATATTACTCCCGTGTCAAAAAGTAAAATTTCGTGTATATGCAGTTTGGAACTTGCTTATATTATTAAATCACTGTCTTGGCTGCGCATGTGCACTGTATCTTATCCAAAATTTTGAAATTTCCGTACTTCTGAATTTTGTGAAAATTGATTGTTCAGTTGTGACTAAAATTGAACATAAAACATTTCAGCTTTGCAACAAATCTCTCATATTTCCTTTCATTTCGTGATTCCTCAGCCTCCAAGCTGGAGAGCTGGGATTTATGTTGCTGGAAAGAGGATAAAATTTACAAAACTTCGGTATACCTTTTTGGTTATATTTAGCTGTTTGAAAATAAACAAACGAAAATAACTCTAATACAAAATTGGCCGGTTGTTAAAATCTAGAAACATCTTCTCATTCACTCAATGATTTCCGAGCCACTATTCAACCCAGTGAGTTGGGGTGGGCATTCCTAGGAAGAAGAGAACATACATTTTCGAAAAAATTTCTTCTTAATGAAATTTTTTCTTTGGGGGAGCTGCTGCAAAAATAGTATGTGCCACTCGTGCAAAGTAGATGATTGTTACTCGTGTGATTTACGTCACTTGCATTCGACGCGAGGTCCAAGGATCACATTCGTATTAAAATTATCTACTTTACACAACTTGTATTGCAAATAACTATTAAAGTATTTGGTAAACGAAAAATTTCGCGTATTCATCAATCTTCTTTTGAAAATGTTAAAGAAAAAAAGAATAAGACGTCTACAAGTCACATTAACTGCATCTACAACACAATAGTATGAAACAATTATATTTCATGAGCGAAACGATAGTGTTGTTAAATTATCGATCATTTTTGAAACATATAACTATTATACAATTTGTTAAACAAATTATTCAAATTTCAGAGGGGGAAAAATAGAATGACGTTTTTTTTGTTTTTTTTTTCTATTCTTGGGTTCTTTGTACTTGGTCCTTTTCGATCGTCGTTAATTTGCATTCAAATGACGATTAACGAAATGACAAATATGGTTAAAATAATTTCAAAACGAGATATTTGAAAATGTCGAGAGGGTATTCGACCCCTGTTCCACATCGTTCCACCATCAGCTACCAGATATACAAACGAAAACAAATTATAAATTATGTAAATGTCGTCCGCGAAATAAACCCATTAACAAGATTTTCTTCGAATTTTTTTAGTGACAGTGGTCGTAAACGAATAGGGGGCAGAAAATTTGAAGATAAAAACAAAAACATTTTCTTAGTCTATTACGATTTTGTTTTGCGAATATTTTCCGTAGGTATTTAATTAGACTTAAGGCTTACAATAGTTTTGTCTTTAAAAGAAGAATAATTATAGCTATATATACCATAATGTGGGAAAATAGCGATATTTTTTCGTATCAATATTGCTATGAAAATATCGATAAATATCGATACGTATCCATATTTGTCCTATACCTGGTTTCCCACTAATAAACGATTGATAGTACGATACAATGAGAATTCGATTATATCATATACCTACACTGTAAAATTGTAAAATCTTGAAGATCCATTATTCAATAGAAATAATACTTACAAACCCTGAACGGGTTGTTTTGGAATATTTCAATCTTATTATGACCTCGCCATTTTGGCTGTAAAACTTTAAAAAAATTAGATAAAACGTATATATACTCCTAGGGAAAATATCGATATTGGAAATATCGATATTTTTTGCACCACTATTATAGAGGATGAGAACCGATGAAGAGATGATTTAGTAACGTGAAATAAACAAATTAGTCAAAGTAACATCTCAGAAGCGTGTGTATTTTACATCAATCACAATAAGAGAGTGAGTACAGTCTGAGTGAGATAACCGAAAGTGTACGGAGATAAACGAGTGAACGGTGGAAATATCATTACAGTGTAGCCGCGAACAAAGATGTAAAATATAATATTAAGATAGTCGTGTGTTTGCAGGAGTGAGAGGGGAGAAGGATTGGTGGTCTCAACAACTATTATACAGGGTTAATCATGTCAGGTCGCATCACATTTAATTTATATTGTGATGCGTCCTGACGTGACTAGATGAGCACGAAACTATACGCCCTGTCATTTTGTCATGCACCAAAAAAAAAAAATAGTATAAAATCATGATATAAACTAGATTTCAAATGAAATAATTTCAATAGTGTATAGTTTTCAAAAATCGATTACCTACAAAAGTGTGTGGAAAAAATTGTGCAATGTTTACAAGTGAGGAAAAAGTCTGTTGTGTAAAAAAGCACAGTTTGAGTCTAACATATCGTAGAGTAAGTGATTTGTTTGAGCAAACTTTTCCAAACTGTCCTAAACCTAACCATACAACAAGAATGCGCTATATAAAAAGGTTTGAAACTGCAGGTTCCGTAAATTATGAACAAAGGAGAACTCATCCACGTTGTCAACCTTCAGATAGTGATCTACTGGTTATAGCTACAGTAGCACCCAATTTGAGATCTAGCACAACAGATATGGCAATGGATTGTGCAGTTTCTCAGTCAAAAGTAATGCACAAGTTAAAGAAGTGCGGTTATAAGAGTTTCAAGCCACATCTTGTACAAAATTTCGTGCCTAAGGTTGTGCTGAGGATCCATTAGCAAGGCCACCAAGGCCCGCCCGCCAAACCTCAATCCATTGAATTTTTCTTTATGGGGCTATATTTCTTCAGTTATTCATAAGGACAATTTGAAACTGCGAAGGCACTAGAAAATGCAATAGCTGGCTGCTGTGAAAATATTACCCACACTCAGATGGCCCACGTTCATACAGCCTTTTACAACCATCTAGGTTTCTGTATTATGAGGAATGCTGCTCGTTTTGAACACTTAATTAAATAAATAAAATTTTCAATTAACAAATTAAAAGTTCCTCTTTGTTATAATTTTCCTATTACACTTATTATTCATTCAAATTAAATTTTATTTTTTATCATTTAATAGCATATTTTTTTGTGTAGAAAATTTTTTAGGCTAGTATATGAGAAAATGACTGCGTGTATAGTTTTGTCCTCGTCTAGTCATATTGAGACGAACCAAAATACAAATTAAATGTGGTGCGATCTCGCATGATTAACCCTCTATACAAACTGTATTTCGATAAAATTCGGGTAACTTTACTACGGATATTTAAGTTCGCTTTAGATGTACGATGTCATCTTAATTATGAATGAAGTAACCCACGGCTATACCTAACTGAAATTACAACGTAGTCGAATTTATTCTACGAGTTTATTTTCTGTACAAACTCGCACTTTACTGGCTTCGAAGCAAAATCCTATTCAGTTGCAAACATAACTTTTAGGTTTGTTTTAGTTGAAAAATAGACAATTTTTACCACGCCAAATGGCACCATTGTACCAGTGGCATAGAAATCGGGGTAGTAAAGTGTGGGGTTGAAACCGCCCCGACATTTTCTGATTACTTCACACACTTCAAAGGTACCGTTTTCTTCTTTTTTTCTTTTTTTTTTTTCCGCTTTTTCTTTTCTCCAGACATCTTCTCGTCGACCATTATAAGTGCTTAGATTCGAAGTAAAATGCGCAACAGTACTAAAATTATTCGCTTTTATACGTCAAAACACTCAAATCACACATCAATTTCTGGACAGAATTTCTATTTGCTACTAAGTATCGAAGATGAAAGGCAATTCGTCGAGGTTACCTCGTAAAATTTCATCATTAAAGAGCAGCAGCAGCACGATTGTGTAATTCGACGACAGATAAAATATCACGATTTTCTTTTGCTCTTTGGTACGTTGACATTACTCATTTCGTAGTAAACATAAGAAAAAAAAAGGTGAAATGCCAATCTTTTTTTTTTTTTTGGTCGACTTTCAATTTCATTATTCAATACAATCCGTATCGAACGTATACGTGGTTACGTATACCCAGTTGTTAATTGAAATCAATTGAAACTTATCGTTTTTTATGATATCTATACTTGCCTTGGTTGCTAACCAAGCATAATCGAGTAACACCTAAGGGGGTGGTAAAGAAGAAATTACTCGAATAATTTTTTTTTTTTTTTCACATCTAAGAATGTACAGGTAGTTATCTATTTTTAAACAATCCAATAAAAATAAAAAGGTTGAACAACAAAAAATGTTTAATTATATTCTTTCTTTGTCGAACAATAAAACCGCTAGTTGACAATGGGTTTCATTTATTTATTTATTTATTTATTTTTTTTTTTTTAGAAGTAGCCAAGTTGTTGTACTTCACAGAAATGGTATAGGTAAAAAAAACAAGAACAAAAACACAAAAATTATTATCGAAATAAGACGAAAGAAATGGAGAAAAAAAAAATCCGTGACAATTGAACGATAGTACAAGGTGTCTGTGAAAATTTATCTATCATCGTTTAAAGCGTGCTCGTGACTGTGGCATTAAAAAAAAAAAAAAAAAAAAAACAAAAACAAAACAAATTAATAACGAGCAAATCCATAAAATTTAACGATTTTCATAAATTAATCGGTCAGATTGAGATAGTGTTGTGCGGAAAGACATTCATTTTCATCGTTTATAAAAGCGAAGAGGAAAAAAAATAACGGAGACTCGATATATTCGTACAGATTGGTGAACGATTTGCGCATGTGAATTTATGGAGCACCCTGTACTATTGGCCAGAATGAAAAATATTATATACATCGGTAGAAGAGTAAAAAAAACGAAGACGGAGATAACGTGAAAGAGAGTGCGAGTGAGACAGAATGAGCGACGGAGGGAGAGGAGAAAAAAAAAAGGTGAACGCTTCCAGATATTATTAACCGATAATAATGTGTAGAAGATAAAAGATGAAAGAGAAAAAAATAATAATAATAAAACTGGATGGAAATATCTTGTTAAGTCGTCAATAAATTTTTGTACGTGTACAAAGTACACGACGCATACCGGGCCCAAGTGGGCGAGGGGCGGCGGGGGGGGCGTTCTTCGTGTTTTGTACCCCCAGACAAGTGGCATTAGCGTGACAAATGGCGAAACGAATTTTCCCCATCAAGCATTTCGACGTGAATATAGGCTGGATAAGATGACGATTTTTCTGTACGTATCCAGTTCTGTAGAAAAGCGTGCGAGAAGAGTTCATCGATTGAAAAATAAAGACAAAAAAAAAAGGGAAAATAAAATTCGAAAAAATTTACCAACTTGAAATGCTTCGATGTGATTCTGCGAAAGCTTCGAAACAAAAGTGATTACTCAGATATCAAAAAACACCACAAATTGTTTCGTTCTAATGCTCTTCTAGGCCAATTCCAATAGGTTATTTCTTTTCTCAAACTATTCTCAATGGATCATTTTTAGGAAGGAGGGTGAACGACCTGTTACTATCGATAGGTACTTCAAAACAATTTTTGATCTGCGAAATTGAACTTAAATACTTGCAATAATTAATAATATGCTAAACTTTGAGATTTGAGATCAGAAATGATTTTTAATTCCAAAGGAAATTTCTGTTCTTTTTGTTGTTTAGTTGTTTCCTGCATTATAATGCCTTTGGCTGGTCGTTTGCTCCCTCCTCCTTTACCATAAAAATTACACAAGATTTCTACAAAATTCTTTGATTTTTACCTTTATCTCCTTCATTTTCTCTTATTTTCGTTGCAACTTCCCTTGAGTTCTTGAATTCTTTCTTTTTCAGTTTATTTACTTCAAAGTTTTTATTGAGTATACAAGTCATTTCACTCCTTTTCATATCACTATGTCAGTTACTTCCATATTTTGCCACCACAGCGTCCTATGAGATTGATATTCTCAGAATTTCCATTTAATTCCATTATAATCAATATTATAGAGAACTATTGTGAAAGAATCTTTATTTTAGAAAGCTGAAATTTTACTGAGATTATGAGATTAATTCTTAATTTTAAATTAATATATAATAAAAATTTTGTCACGATCAAAATTAAACTGTTGGGTTCTGTTCAAACTGACTAAACTCAATTCCTTAATCTATTACAATGTTTTTACAATCCATCATATTTTTGAATTAAGAATAGATACAGATTATAAGATGTAATAAACAGAAAACGGACCTCAATGGTGAATACATCAAGTAGGATGATGTGGAAGAAATAACGGATCTTTAAGATAACAATTTGATGATATGATGGAAAATATTCATACCTAACACACCAGGCCAGTCCGTTTTTAACCTGCCAACAGTGTAATACGGTTTTTTGTTCACGTTTTCATATTGAGGAAGAAAATTAATTCACATATTAAAAGGTTCTACAATTACTGGAGTTTTTTTTTCTTTCAACCTTTCAATTTGTTTTATTAATTCAAAATAAGAGTTTATATATAAATCTACTCAACCGTTTAAATGTAAAGAAGATCGTTTATCCGAAATGTAGGGCTTCTTCCACATAATCCATGGAGAGTTGTATGAGGTACCATGAGGCAAGACCTTATGATTCTATGTAGTATGTAGGCAAACTCATTTCACATCATTTTTCCCCTTCTGATCAAAGACATTGATATTTCTTGCAATTTGTGATCTTAGGCTGTCCTTCCAAATTTCATCTTTGGACTATTTATATTTTTTGATTAACCTTTATAAGTAATCAGGTGACAATCATTTTCAGATGTCACAAGATATTCTCATATGTTAGGTTAAGATTCTATGAAAATTTAATCAAAATTGTGCATTTGGTTATGAAGATATTGCCCAAATTGTGTCAGATTAAATGATTCAAATTAGATGAACTCAATCAATTCTCAAGAATCAAATCTAGAATTAGGCTGAAATTTTAATGAATCATTCTGATTCATTCCCTTCAAAATCTGTTAGAATTTGGATGAAATTGTACGTTAGGATTGGTTATGTTTGGATTCTGTGATTCAAATCTCGTTGAAGAATTTCGGTGACATCTCTGAAACCCAATGTACAATTTCATTCAAATTTTCAGATTCGTTAGTTAACGCATCAAAATGATTCATCAAAATTTCAGCTCAATCCTACATTTGTTTCTTGAAAATTGATTGAGTTCGTATAATTTGAATCAATTAATTTGGCATAATTTCGACGTTATCTTCATAACCAAACATACAATTTTGATTAAATTTTCACAGAATATCGAGCTAACATGTGGCAATATCTCTGCAAAATTTCAGTTTTCTTAAAGCAATGG
Source organism: Ericerus pela (assembly GCA_011428145.1). Lineage (NCBI taxonomy): Eukaryota > Metazoa > Arthropoda > Insecta > Hemiptera > Coccidae > Ericerus > Ericerus pela. The sequence goes on along the minus strand of WOFM01001610.1, from coordinate 11,268 downwards.
TTCTCTCGTAACTGCTTACAAAACTTCAATTGCAATGTATTAATATAGAATTGAAGGGAACACTCCATCCGATGTGTGTTGCGATGGTGATTTAATACGGAACTAAATTTAATGGACCTACTTTTTCAGGGAGTAAAATAACTTGTATATTCGATACGGATTTTGATTTATATGAATGACCAGCTTCAGTGAATAACTTCTCGATCAAAAAGAGATGGTTTTGTTAACATCCTTGGAAATTAGTTTGTCCTTTTTACTGCTTGTGAGTCAGCTGATTGAGAAATCCAACCAGTAAACCACAGGTTGAAGAGCTGTGAACATGTCTACTCATCTATGCCGTTGCCAAGTGAAGATAGCTTAACAGTAGTTCACATCCCCACACCATTCCCAGATGCAAGTACTACACAATGCACACAGAAGGCAACTACATACAGGCTGTTAGCTGGAAAACACCAATAAACTCACACAGACTCTGCAATACTGTCCAATCTGGAGCGGGGAATGAGTGAACTCATGTAGCACAAACTGCATGTTCAAAGTACATTGGGGTCACCATATGTGGGTTGGCTAGCATGAGGAATCAAACCGGTGACACACAGTTTAAAAAGCGGTGAATATGTTCACGCAGTCAAACCACTACTGACAGAGAACTGCCAAATAGTTCACATACCCACAGTGTTCATTTTCGTAATGCAGACTTATCTTTTGTTTAGGTTGGTATTATTTTGAAACTAAATTTTTTAATACCTCCAATATGGCTGAATCCAGTGATCAGGAAATGTGAGTTTGGAATAACCACTATGTATGTGTTGAAAAATAATTCCTCCTGTATGCATAATTTAATCGACACAAAAAACCTGGAAGGAACCAAAAAACGAAAACATGGATACATATTTTTGGCACCCGAGTGATATTTATTAAGCAATGGGTAACAGTTTTTTGGCTATTCTGAAAAATTTAAATTTAGATATCAAACGTGCCACCGATGTTTTGATGGAGGTTGCTGTTTAGTTACCTTAATGCACATCTGGGGGTACAGAATAAATTAGTACTTGTTTGTAGCATTGCATAGATTTCAACCCCACTAAATATTAACAACGTACTAAACAGAGACCAATATCATGTTCTCTCTTTTAGGTTTTATGCGAATGTGACTTTTAAAGGGCTAGGAACCAATTAGTGGGCACTGGTGATGAAACAGGAATAACTTCTATCGACGGGTGCTGACCTCTCTATATCACTTAAGTGATGAATCCCCCATAAAGGTTGTTTTTCCTTTGATGTAGATGACCCTTTTAATATTAAGCACAGGCAATGCAAAATTTAAATATGTATTTGCAATTTTAACCTAGTTTTCTTTATTCTTCAATTATTTCCAGTCGTTTTTACTAATAGAAATATATTGAGTGGTTTATTATTTATATTGAATCTGATTTCACTGACACTGAACACTTTCATTTGATGACAATTGGAAATTTATCAGTGGTTTAATGAGCTCCGTTGTATTGTAAAAACGATGTAGATTTCGTTATTCGGTTTTTCTATATCATTCTATGAGTTATTAGTCTACATGTCGTAGCGTTAGTGTTTTACGTAAATTCATTCCTCCGAAACAATTTTCAAGCTCATTTTCTCACCTACTCTCGTATTGTTTCATGAATGATTTTATATTTCTTCTTAGTTATAACTATAAACTATTAGCCACACAAAACTAATTTAAATTCGTTAATTCCGATTATAAAATTAGAATACCACCAGGTACTTAATACATACCAATATTGAGAAATCTGTATTTTTCAAAATTCTTTCACAATATTCAAATCGAAAACATCTTTAAAAACACTTTAGGATCCATAGTGTGACTATACTTATCTAAAACGATATGATACGTGCGTCAAATAAAAGTGAAAATAAAAAAAAATCTACATAATATGGAAGTTACGCGAAAATGACGATGAAAAATTGTCGTTTGAAAATGAAATGCAACTCTATGAGCATTTATTTTATTCTTTATTACATGTCTCACTTGTAAAATATATCGCTGGTCGTGAAAAACATAAAAGTACCTTTTAAATAATTGTACGTGACAGGAGCATTTTTTAGGGAGTATAAATATTTTATTACCCTCTGGTTACGCGCTGGCCATAGTTCGTCGAGTCCATTCCGTTTCTTTTCTTTTTCAGGTTCCTTTACATAGAGGATTGTCTTCTACATTCAGTTTGTCAGTGAGATTATGGCAGTTTTTCAAAACGACAAGGTAGGGTTGCAGTCACCTATCTCCGCCCATATCCTTTATTGGTAAAATAGAAAATAATTATATTTTCTAGTATGGGAAAACCATTGTACGTTTTGTTAAATGAATCGAATATGATGAATGTGAAAAAGTATGACGAAATTAGGAAAAAGTATAAGAATGAACTTCAAATATGGCTGTTTCTTTTTGTCAGTTCTGATATCAGATAAAATGTAAGTAGGTAACGTAGGTAGGTACTGCCTGTAGAACAACTGAATATGGTCGGAGACGACTATACAATAATGTTTCTTCTTTCATGGGTTGAACTGGCAAAAGCTCATTGAAAAACTGTTAATCAGAGATTTTCAAGGAGTACTGTTGTTCAAATCGGTTTGTATGTTGGTCCTCTCTCTGCCAGAGTTTCTGAAAAACATCCCAATAATTAATATTCGGAGTTGGTAGGTATGTATAATTTAAATTTTTGCAAATGTTACCTATTGCTTAACCAAGAACACCTATTTAAAGACCTAATCTTTTTCCAAAATTGAAGTTTGAGTCCATTGATACATTTTATGTATGAACAGTTGGCAATATACGTATACCTAGACCCTACGATGATTCATAATTGAGCATGTTCTAAAGTAATTAAAGGCCGTTGTTCACAATCGACACTTAGTATTCATTAACCACAGGGGTCTGTTTTTAATTAACAGTGAAGCCATAAAAAAAATATTTATCTAAGAAATAGCTTCATAGTGACAAACTGTAACAAAAGAAACTATGAAAAAAAATTATTTTTCTGAGAAATATACTGAGAAACTCAAGCTCTAAACTGACCTTTAGTGTTTTAATGAACACTTGGTGTTATCTATGAATACCAGCCTACGTTCTAGTGTAATTTACAGGCATCAGGTACTTTCAATCAATTTTGCATCACAGTTTTCATTTGATAACCTGGCCTCCATTACGTTCCTACCTGTAGTATAGAAATTTTGAGATATTATCGTTTCACATGAAGTAGACACTCGACTGAATCTTGAAACTGACCCCCATGAAGTGGCGTTGCCAAAACACAATTTTTCGGGGGTTTTGAAAAAAATTTTCAAGCAAAACTCTAATTGACGCTTTTTTTATGAGGGCATGTGAAGTAACGAAAAAATTCGGCTGGTTTCACCGCAAAAGCTCCATTCCTACGCCACTTACCCCATCACTTGATGCCAAAGAGCGACGTTACAATTTTTGTTCTTTTAATTTTAATGTTTATCTGTGATGATTTGAGCGAAAATATATACCCTATGGAATGCTTCTTATTTCGTCGTATAGCGTAGTAGTCAAATATTTTTATAATCAAACACTCATTGGAAATGATCATATTAATGAAAATGCAGTATTTATGAGCTAATTTTTTTCCACATTATTATATCCTAAATGTGGAGTATCCTTGAAACAATGAAACAATCGAACTATTACTTTGAAGTTATAGCTACATGAACGTTGTATACCCTTAAAACCTTTTTCGACATCTTTGCCCAAAAAAAAACAAAAAAAAAACGTTTCCCGTTTGTCACCACTTTGATAGTTCTAAGAACTTTAATATGTACGAATTTTCTAATGAATAATATCCAAGTACTAATCGAAATTTCGTTAGTACAGTGGCACCAGTGCATAGCCAAATCTTGATACCGATCCATTCGTCTCTTTCACTACTATCCGTTCTTTCATGGATCACGTTTCGTGGCATATGGGTTTATGGTGCCTCCACTCGGCCCCTTTTCTACCTCCAAAAAACCACACTCTGCGCTCATAATAATCGTTGATTATCTTAAATATTTGAAAAATGAAGTGCAAACACTTTTTTTTTTTTTTTTTGTCAAAATAAAAGTACGTATACTCGATGACTAAAAAGACGATTATCTTAATTAAACAAAGTCGAATTATGACTCGCCGCGAACTCACCTCTAAAGCGAAGGGGGGAGGAGGTAAAACTCCACAACGAGTACGAAAAATATATATTGACTATCGTTCGGGTTCGTTAATTTTCTAAGATGAGAAGCGAGTTCGTAAAAAAAAGAAAAAAAAAAGAGTAAAAAAAATTCGACTTGATATGATCAGTATCCGATGTGCCGCCTGCGTCATATTAAAAATGTATACTGCGTGTCGAGCTGCTCTCTCATCAAAATGCCATCATTAACATCCGTTGTTGTACCCTGGTGTTATCATTAGTTAGCAACACTCCAAAAAGACGATTCTCTTCTTCTCATTTTCCTTATCCTTCTCAATTTTTTTTTTTTTTTCTCTTTCATTTACCCCCTCTGTTGTGTTCGTGTATCTAACAAATATCTTTATGGGTATTGCTTTCCATGGTTGGATTTTTCGTTCGACATTATCTTTCTTTAAGTTTCCCTCTCATCAACCCCCGTTCAACCCGCACCTTTGGTGTCTTTTTCTTTTCGGGTGAAACTCTTTGAATCGTTTTACTCCTTTACGTTGACTACAATATCTCTTTTTTCTTATGAAATGCGTGGCAGTGGACCTTTTACAGTAATTATACGCGTACACACCGATTCTACGTAAATATAATATGCTCCATTAAGTGGTTGTAAACAGAAGCGTTGATCTACTAAACAGGTGGGAACTGGGAAACCTAAATGAGTCGCTGAAAATGGTATGGTAATAAAAAAAAAAAAAACTAACGCAGCTGCAGCTTCGTCAGAAAAAGTAGGTTTTCAAAACCAAGTAAATTGTTACAAAGAAGCTGGTAATAGGTCATTATATTGATGCTTGTATAAAATTTTTTAACTGGGTGTACTTAAAATTACAGGGTTTAATATTATTACCTTTTTCAAAATATAAAATAAAAAAGACGCGAGTTCCGCTGGGGCATACTTATGAAGGATTGATGTGTAAACATAAAATAGTATGGTTGTGTGCGTGTGCAACATGTTATGCACGCACACAACCACACACCTACTCATTATGTAACACACATAAAAGAGAGTTACAATTATGAGAGTTACTGTTACATGAATCTGACAATCGTAATTCTCATTTAGCTCCTATAGTAGACAGAGCACTAAGATGTTTACACATCAAAATACATTTCTTGGAAGTACCTTACAGCCAAACTGCACCAGAATTGGTAATATGTTGCGATAAATTATGTAACTTAGAGTAAATATTTTTGAAAATTCTTAGTTATTTGCTCAAAATTAAAAAATTTTGTCGCAAATATAATGTCAAAAATAATGTTACTGTGGTGTGCAAAAGTCCCATTAAAAGGATACACCACAGTTGTGAACAAAGTTCCAGAAGTAATTGCCAATGTGTGAAAGTTTTTAATGTGTAAACATCTTGGATCTCTGTCTACAAAAGAGGCTAAATGAGAATTATGACTATCAGATTCCCATAACTGTAACTTTTACAATTGTAACTCTCATTTGTGTGTATTGCATAATGTGTATGTGTGGAGTTGTGTGCATGTGCAACGCATTGAACCACACTATTATTATGTTTACACATCAATCCTTTATGAATATAGCCCATAATTATAGCCCCAGCAGTATTCATACCTTTTTTCTTTAGGATATAAACTCTATTGTGAGATGGGATGGACAAATTAAAAAATAAACCCACTTCTCACTACTTATTTCATACACACTCCACTTCTACAATGTTAAATAAATTTAGTGCATTTCATAATTCACCCTTTTTAAGCTATATTATGTATCGAATAAGAAAATAAGTATAACTTTGGGCCACAGAACATACTGGGATCTGAGACAAGCATAAATTGATCTAAAAGAAAATAAAGAATTTCAAATAACTTAAAAGAAAAACAAACATCGCACACTGAACCAAATTAAAGACGAATGTGCCAATTTCTGCTAAGCATGTCCAGACCACATCACCAAAGAACAAATTTCAAGTATTTGAAAGGTAAAATTTAGTAACTTTATTGAGAAAATTAAAATATGAATACCTATTTAAGATTGAAGAAAGAAGCCACGTTGGACTATTTGGACTATTAACTCAAAGTACAAGAGTGCAAAACTATGAAAACAAGAAAAAAAAGTTGAGAATCAGAAAAAATGGCAGTGAAGACTGCATTTTTCCAGCCAACAGTTGGCAACTCCATCTTCAATTTCAACGCAGGCAAAAAAATTTGAAATAAAAAGAAATGCACAAAAATAAGTAAAATAGCTAGGAATCCTTCCCACATGCTACATTACTGGAAATACCATCCAGTCAATCCATGCCAAAATTGATAGTATATTACAATGGAATATGGTACGATATTTGCTTTACATTTAGTAGCTATTTGTTTAAACTTTCGTATTTTATAGGCAAAATAAAACAAAAAATAGAGGTACTGGAAGTATTGTCGGGCCGATCCATACCAAAACTAATAGATGAGGTCCTTTGCTTAGTAGGTACTAATGTTCGTCATAAATTTAGTGACAATCGGACAAAAATTTTAACCATGTATGGTGGTTACAAGAATAACTATTTAGATAATTTACTATGTTACAGGCAAAGTGTAAAATTAGACATTTCATGAAATGATTCGAAATTTTCGGTCATTTCATGTGAGTAGGTACTCATTTTTTATGAATTTTATGAAATTCCTAACTCATGTTTGGCGATGTGTGAAATGAAACTGATTTCTTGTTTAAACTGGCAGAAATTACAGATATTGGTTATAAGGTGATAGTGTTATTTTTATCAGTTGTAATTTCAATGAATGTAATAAAATGTTAGTGAAAAATGAAAATGGAAGATACAAGATGAGTATGTTTCATTGTAAAAATGTTGCTGAGGAACAACGTTTCAAATTCATACATACCAACTAAAGTTGAACACAATGAATTGGTGGCAAATATGTTCCAAATCTTGTTTCTGAAATACATCCTAGTTCCTACACCAAACTCGGGTTTTGAGAACATCGAGGAAGAACACCCACTCCAATCACCACTGTGAGACAAGGTCCAGATGAGTGAAATCCTTCAGATATCTGATAGAAAAAATGAAATTTCAAGAGAGAGAAAAAGCCAAAAAAATAATATTTACGACAAACAGTATTTACTTACATAACAGTTTCACCTTATTAATATTTTCTGTGTCTCAGATACTTCATTTCACACTCTGCCTAAAATCGCTAAGCCTTTCATGAAAAGCCTAAAAATTATTATACATTTCACGAAATGCCTAAATTTAAAATTATCCCTGTACCATATATGATACACGAATATGAGTGTTTAGTGTCGAAATTGTCTGAGTTATGAAACGAGAAATGTACCCACCCCCATCACCACCAGGTCGTTTTTTGACACGAATATATAATAAGTAGATTTTCATAGAAAACCCACTCAAAATGTGTGAAAGAGACGCAAAGAGATGAAAAGAAAAATTCAGGATTTACGTGTCCGTGTAAAAATCGCTTTTCTGCTGTGTCACCTCTCAGCTATTTACCTATATTATAGAATGCACACGAATTGTTTAGGTGCCACCCATTTTTCTCTCTATCGAGAGGTCTTATTCTCGGTGCTGCGGATGTATACGTATAAGCTTACCTACCTTAATCTTCCTCGTAATGATCGTTTTTCGTGTGCCCTGTTATTATCATTTGAAAAGTATAGCGTTGAAAAAAATTGTTTTTCTCTCCATAATTTTTAATGTTTTCCTTTATTCTTTTCAAAAAAAATCACCTAAAATCACCTCTTCCGGTACTGACTGCTTCTCACGTGCGGCTAAAATGACCAAATGGTTCAACTGACTAATGGCTTCGTTCACATTTTGGTACACTGCTTCTTCACAAACCTTATAATGTCAAGTTGCTAATTTGTTGTCGAGAATTCCTGATCTTCTTCTATATCTGTCCTACTTCCGTGGAAGCTATTTTTTGTTTCATTCTAATATGATTTTTTAGTTGTTCTCACAAAATGCTTCACTTTATAAAAAGGTTAGGCGACAATAGAACGTAAAAATCCCTTTGAAAATAGATTTTCCAATAATATCGATGGTTTAGAGCACCAGTATAGGATGAATTAGTTTTTGACGCACCTCAGAATACATTGCCTTTGGTACGTCAAAAATTGACACTTCAACCTTTTTCACACCAATGATACAAAGAGTATATGTTCCAAATCTAATGAACGTACGGTGAATTTCGTGCTTATAATCCTATATTTATCATTTTGCAATGTAGTACCTCTGAAATTCGTTTCCTAGGATGATAATTGCTGAGTAAGCAAGTAGGCTAACCTGACCGCCGCTTGGAGGTCCCATTTCCCCGGCCCCCCCCATTTCAAATTTTGACCTGAAAATTTTTGGCCAAATTGTGCTCAGTTTGTGCTAATGTGTGCCATCAATTTTAGAATTTGTGCTCACCCCCTTCCTTAGATATAAACAAAAGAGTCTGGGTGGGGCTGGAGAAATGCTAGCCCCACCCATTTCGAATTTTGACTCTAAACTTTGTATGCTAATTGTGCTTCATTTGTGCTAATTTGTGCCGTTAATTTTAGAATTTGTGCTCATTTATTTTCAAATATAGGGGCCTCAGAAATTTATGTGTCAGCCCCCCCCATTTGGAATTTTGAGTTGAAACTTTGCATGCTAATTGTGCTTAATTTGTGCTAATTTGTGCTGCAAATTAAAAATTTTATACTCATTCCCTTTCAAAAATATTTGTGGTTTTATGTCTCCCCTCAGCCCCCCCCATTTTGAATTTTGACCCAAAATTTTTCATACCAACTGGATTCAAATAGTGCTAAATTTTGCTACCAATTTTGGAATTTGTTATCACCCCCTTCTTAATATATAAAAAAAAGTTTGTGGGTGGGGCTGGGGAAATGCTAGCCCCACCCATTTTGAATTTTGACTCAAAACTTGGCATACTAATTGTGCTCAATTTGTGCCAATTTGTGCCAACCATTTTAAAATTTGTGCTCACTTCCCAACTCAGATAGGGAGGATGAAAGATTTCCCCTCAGCCCCCCCCTTTTTGAATTTTTATACAAAACTTTGCCCACTACTCTTTTTTGATTTGTGCTTAATTGTGCCAACAAGCTTATAATTCCTGTACATTCAAATCTTTAGTTATTTGCAAAACAAATTTGGGTGGGGCTGGGGAAATGCAGCCCCACCCATTTCAAATTTTGATTTGAAATTTTGCAAACTGATTGTGCTCAATTTGTGCTGATTTGTGCCAACAATTTTATAATTTGTGCTCAATTATTAACTGAAATAAGGGGTGAGGAAGGTTTTGTCTTAGCCCCCCCCTTTTGGAATTTTGAGCTGAAACTTTTCCCATTATTTTATCTTAAATTGTGCTTATTTGTGCCAACTTTCTTTTTTGAAATTTTAAAGTTGCAATTTCAACCAACTAATAACAATCACCCATTTCTGCTGTAGCCTAAATAATAGTCATTTATAACAAAATTTTCAGTAGGGTCAAGAAAATTCAAGCCTTCCATTTTAAATAGGAGTTAAATTTTATTACAATTTTTATGACAGTTTGTACCAAATTTTTACATTGGTATTTTGAGGGAACTATACTTAACCCATACTTAGCAGTATGTCAGATTTTCTTAATTTTGTATTTTCTGGGTGTTGCTAAAAAACTTTGTAAGTACATGTAAATTTTTCCATTGATCATTCTCTATTGACAGTTTTTTCCATTTAAGTTGCCAAATTAAAAATATTATCATAAAAATCTTCTATGTGAATTGAATAGAAAGAAAAAAACAAATTTTTATGGTCATATGTGTATAAATTATTAAGTAGGTATTTATGCTAATTTTGGTTTTATATACTTAATAATTTAGAAAATACATTTGGTGATGTATCACACAATAAAATGTAAAAACTCAATATTGGCCCCTTTAGGGGCCCGTTTGAGGATGAAGAATAGGTCCAATTGAGAAAAGAACAGCAAATTTGGTCTGGGCGCCTCAAAAAACATATTTGGTGATGTATCACACAATAAAAAGTGGAAACTACAGATTAACCCCCTTTTGGGGCCCATTTGGGGATGAAGAATGGGTCAAATAGAGAAATGAACACGAAATTTGGACTTGGCGCCTCAAAAACCCTATTTGGTGATGTATCACACAATAAAAGGTGAAAACTCAAAATTAACCCCTTTTTAGGGCCCATTTGGCGATAAAGAATGGGTGAAATTGAGAAATCAACATGAAATTTGGATTCGGCGCCTCAAAAACCATATTTGGTGATGTATCACACAATAAAAGTGAAAATTCAAAATTGGCCCCCGTTTAGGGCCCATTTAAGGATGAAGAATGGGTCAAATGGAGAAATGAACACCAAATTCTGACTCGGTGCCTCAAAAATCATATTTGGTGATGTATCACACAATAAAAGGTGAAAACTCAAAATTTACCCCTTTTTGGGGCCCATTTGGCAATGAAGAATGGGTCAAATTGAGAAATCAACACAAAATTTGGATTTGGCGCCTCAGAAACCATATTTGGTGATGTATCACACAATAAAATATGAAAACTCAAAATTGGCCCTCTTTTGGGGCACATTTGGGGAAGAGGATTGGGTCAAATGGAGAAATGAACACCAAATTTGGACACGGTGCCTCAAAAAACTTATTTTCTAATGTATCACACAGTAAAATGTCAAAACTCGATAATTTTGCTAGAGGAATATTAAGACATACATCTCTAAGGAAGGCTAATATAGTACTGACAGAATGGTGTTATCTGAAATATTTATATAACTACAAGAAATACCGTATCCTAGACACTTTTGGGTGATCCAATCACGATGCGTTATTCCATAATCTGACTTTTTTGATGAAAAAAATTCCCAAATTTTGAAAAATATTTTTGGGTTATCTATGGGGAATTTTTAAGATTACTTTGGCCAGTGTTATCTATATATATAAAGAGAATGTAGGTCTGTTTGTCTTTTATGCATTACTACACCATTCATCTGATGACCATGAAACTTTTGGAAGTTGTTGAGTATACTCCAGCGAAGGTTTCTGGCATAATATGAAAAGAAAATTT
>WOFM01001609.1:0-16295 GCA_011428145.1 Ericerus pela | reverse complement strand
TCTTTTCACCGCTGGGGGCGGCGAAAAAATATTTCTTTATGAAATATAAAGATTAATTTTTTCGTCCAGAATTAGTTTGACAGAGGAAATAAAAGTAAATTATTTCTCACTAACTCTGGGGGCGGCGTACAAAAATAAATTTTTATGAAGAAATTTATTTTTAGCCTAAATTAGGAACTATTTCTCACTAGGTGGGAAGATAGATTTATTTTTTCAGTCCAAAAGCACGTTTTAAGATGTTAATGTGGTAATTATCAGAGGAAAAATTTTATTTTGCCTAAGATTTTTAAGAGTTTATCGAATTGTATGAATAATCCGATTTTAGTGGAAGCTATGAAGTAATTTTTCTTTCTATGTCTTCTTTCAAAGGCATATAAAAACCAAATTCGTGAAGAATTCAAAGTTTTCAGAAAATTTTATTTCTTTAATGTCTTTTTTCAAAGGCAAATTCATTTTAGCTAAGGATTAACTACTTGCTCCTGCTACCATGTAGTGGGCTAATAGTTCCTTAACATTATAAATTGGTTTAACGTCCAAGGGACAATAAAATATGTGATGATCTCTCACGCAAGTCAGAGCTCATACTGCCGCAACTACCTCAGCATCAGTGCCTATTAACCACTTCTGCGCATTGCGTTGTGCGCAGGAGGGTCGGGGCGGAGCCCACGACAAATATATCGTTACAGGCTTGTTTATATAATTATGTTACGGGTCAAGTGCAAAATCGAGTATTTTATGAAATTCATAAATGGGTACGTACTCGCCTATCTAGACTGTACAAAAATTGAAAATATTTCATTAATTTTCGTTGTTTTGTTTGTTTTTTCTCAACTAACTATTTTATGAAATTTATATTTTAGTAAATTTTCTCTTTTTTCCAGGCATTCCAGCTCCAACTTTCCTGTTTTAAATAGCAGATAAGAAATTATCGATGAAAGAGGACACGTTCCTAGATTCCAAAAACGGCAAATTTTTTCATTAATCTGTGTTTTTTTTTTCATATGTTATTTTCAGGCGGTTAAAGATGATCAAACAATAAACTACCTACATGAAAAGCAGATTCGAGAAAATTTTCTCTTTATTCCGGCAATACCAACCCAAGCTCTTTAGCTTAAATGGTTGCTGATAAATCATTGACAAAAGTAGATAGGCTTCTTATACATATATTCCGAAAAACAACCAACTTTTCATTACTTAGCGTTTTTTCCATTTGTTTATTTACAATAGCTAAAAATAATTAAATAATTTTACAAAAAATTTGTAATTTTTTTTTTTTTTTTTTTTTTTTTCCAGCAACACCAATCCAGTTCTCTAGGTTATCAATTTTTAAACAATGAATCGAATGATCTTTTGGAAGAAAAAATAGGGTTTAATATCTTATCGGGCAGGATAGAGGTTGAGACATAGGATAAGGTGGCCATCTGTCACCCTCTTAAGCAATTTTCAATGTTTAGTATGCTGTATAACCTAAAAGAATCGAATGATTCCTAAAAAGGTTTATATTTTCGGATTTCTCGAACACTTTAGATATGAAAAGTATCGTTCGTTTTATTAATTATCATCGGAAAAATTTAAAATCGTATTTAATCGAAGTCAGCTTAAAAACACCTTCTTTCGTCACCTTTTGTCATCTGCCATCATCCTATCTGACGCCACCAAGAAAAGCTTGTCTTTTGCCGTCTCCTTCGAAAGTACCATATGTCTCGACTTACTGACACGTGAAGTACAACTGCTACACGGAAGTGATTGATGTGTCACGTACGTTTGGAATCTCTTTAGGTGATTCATCAAAAGAAAAAGGTGGAGAACCACTGGTATGAGCGTTTATTTGATTTGACAAAAAGAATGCGGCGATTTCAGGCAGCCTACCCGCATTAACGAATTTCTTTTTTATAATACGCTTTTATTCGACTCCGTGTCCAGTTGTTCCGCGAACGTTAAGGTTTACGTTAAGACAGAATTTATACTTTTTATGACAACCGGACAACCACTCATTCGATAATAAAAATGTACGGCAGACAACCCTGCGAGTTCGCCAAATTTCACACATCGTTTCATCGACGCCGAATAAAACCATCAGTGCCGAATGAGAAGTAAATTTGAAAAGAACAGGTTCGAAAGCGAAACTTTCGAACTTGATTACAGCTTTCGGAATAGAGATTTTGAAACGAAGCTTGGCGGCAACCACGGAGAGATGGGCCACCAACACGAGGCAAATATTCTGTGGTAATCTCTGGCGGGTTGGAGAGAGGCGCATCGCTGCGACAAAAAAAAAAAAAAAAGCGATTCGAATTCGCAACGCGGACAGAGTAACGTATCCACGTAATGTAGGGACACCCGCGTGATTAGCCGCGTATATTAGGCGGGTAAAAGGTTGTGCGTACGGAAGGACGTAGGCACGCGCCTAAGTGGCGGTCAGCCGGCCGTCACGGTCGCAGCTCTTTGGTCGAAGCTCGTGAAATCGACGTTGCGAGCAAGTCGAACGCAGTGGCGTACCTATAAAAGAAAACGAAGGTGTGGAATGAGAAGTGGGTGGTCGTTGGCCACCGCCACCGCCGCCGCCACCGCCACCGCCACCGCCACCACCACCGAGCGGAAGTGCTGCGAACAGAGCGAACACCGTGTGGAACCGGCGTGTGAAAAAAGAACGCGATCTGCCGGATGGAGCCCGCTTGAGAGCCGAAAAAAGCTGCGTTAAAATCGTGGAAATATTATTGACGCGTGAATGAGCCTATAGTCGGTAGGAGGCGACGGCAACCGCCAAGAGATATTCGTACTTGTAACGCAGTGTTTGCTTTGTCAAGCGATTAAGAAATGGTGGCTGTATTCGTGTCCAGTGGTGCCATTGAATTTGAGGGCCGGTCCGACTGTAGGCCCACGCCGAATGGTCGGAACAGACGTTTGAAAGTGCGGGGCGCTCGCGGCACGCAGTAGTATCGCGCGGTTGACCAACCAGCGATACACGTCGGCCAAATGGGCCGCCACATGATAACCGCTCGGGCCCGGCCCCCAACCTGGAAACCTGGAAAAAATGTAGGCCACCTGTACGTCATCTCTGAGGCTGCTGCCAACTTGCGCTCCTCATTCGGGCCAAGTTTACTATATTTTAAGCACTTCGAAGTGCGACCGAAAAACTCAATTATAGCCTAGCTAACTTGCCAACCCACCAGCAAGTTAGGTGCCTGCCTGCTCACCTGCTGCAGGTTAGTCCTTGTCTTTATGAGTTAGGCCGACTCGTACGTACGGGTCGCAAACCAGCAGCGTCGAACTCGCTTCGATTTTCTCATCATCCGTTAGCCTCACTGGCAGATGTAACTTTTGCAGGGTAGTTAATATAATGTTTTTTAGTGCGATACGGACGAAGGAACATTTGCGTCGAAAGCGTTAGGATTTGCATAGGATTCTGAGATTGACTTTATGACATCCGGGGAAACACGTATATACAAGGCGGCGCTGGGGTATACCAAAACCAAAGAAAAAAAAAAGTACCACGGTTGCAATTAAAGAACAAAAAACAAGAAAAAAAGCTCCCTAACACGAGTAAAGAACAAATCACAAAGTAGCGAACGTAAGTACGTACAAAGTGTGGACCAGTTCCTCAGACTCCCTAATGTACCTAATAGTTACCTTTCCCTTATACTCTCTGTAATAGTTCCAGCTCAGATTTGGAAGAACGGCAAACGGACAGAATAACAGTCATATTTCGGAGTTGGAAACGAACCAAGAACAGGAGAGATTACCACGAATGAAAAGCGAAAACATTTTACTCGCATATTTTTTATGAAAGAGGTTTCGAATTGTATCGCAATCTTCAACGGACTGATCCATCTTTCAAAAGGCAAAGTGAAAAACGAATGGAATTTAAAAGGACAAATGGGGAAAACCCTCATCTGAATCGGATCGCAGCGTAATTTTAATTGTCAGGAGAAAAGTCTCGAATAAGTATAATACGTCGAACGGGGAGCGTAATAAATAATGAGACGCGAATGGCGAATTATCAGTCCAAGTTGAATGAAAAAAAGAAAAAAAAGAAAAAAAGAAAAAAAAGAAAAAAAGAAAAAAAGAGAAGAAATAAAGTACATCGGGCGGAGTGAAAAGTACAAGTATATTAATCAGTTGACGACCTTAATTCTACATTCTCGGTTCGGACGTATCAACTTATAGGTACGGTCCTATCGTGTGGACAGAAATTCAATCTAATCCGTTGGCCATCGAGGCTGGGCATGCGTCAGGTCCGCCACTAGACTATCTTTTCAGCAACTGCGACGGTCGATAAAATTGTTGTAATACTTTTGACTATTTGGGCGGTAAAACTTATCCAACTTACTTACGAATTCGTATTTGTACGTGTACCGATGATGTGTGAACGTCTTAGCTTTGGATAGGGGCTATACGAGATTCTGCGAGCGTCAGACCGTCAGCAGGTTGTACGTCTCGTTGTTAATTATATTGTGTATGTGTGTGGTTGTGGTTGTGGTTGTGGTTGTGGTTGTGGTTGTGGTTATGCGTATGCCTCACGTCAATTGAGCGCAACATTTTTCAGTTTTAAAACAAACGCCTCTTATTTCACTCGACGATACGTCAGCCTCTATTTAAGCTAGAAGGCTATTTGGAGGGTCGAAAGGATTTACACCGCACTTCGACCTTCTGTTCGTCTCCTTTTCATTTCTTAATCGTTTTTAATATGTGACTCCGTCGTAGGCTATTCGAGTAGCCTAATTATACCACCCTGTAGGTATGCAACATCCTTTGACTGTGTAGTACTGGACCAGTAAAGCTGCGTAGGACCCATGCAGGTTTTAATGTGGAGACATGCCGACGAAAAAGCGAGCAACCTTGGCGTACCTTGCGCGTATTTTCGACCTTTCGCTCGAGTTGACTAATTTAGAACATACCTGACGAAGACATCCCTTAAATTCAGAAAAATGGCGTACATATACGTACGAACGCGCAGCAAAGTAAGTAACGCCAAAAGGTACGCTTTGGTTGCCTATTTAGCGCCGGCATATGTCTAACCAGCAATCAACTTTCTTTACCGGTCCGATACTACATAGTCAAAGGCAACATTCGTGTTTCCACCTTGTACTTTCTTTTGCCAGGTACATCAAAATACTCGGAACTAAACTTGGCCATTTGACGAGTTTTTTCACGAGTGAAATGGTCGTCGAAATCCGTTGCTATTCGAAGAACAGATTTTGTTTTTCACCGAAATCAGGCAACTGCAGGTAGGAGGTACCTACGCTTATAAGAAAAAAATCAGCTTGCTTACAAAAATCGTAATATACGTTCATCGCCACTCCACTTAAAAGCTCATTCTCGACACGCTAAAATATAATTTTATTTCCATTTTTCTCTTTTTTTCTCTTTCTTTCTCTTTTTTCTCTTTTTTTCTCTTTTTTCTCTTTTTTTTCTCTTTTTTACTCTTTTTTTTTTTTTTTTTACCCTTTTGCACAGATTAGGATTTTGTTGCGGTCGTTTACTTTCGACCTTGACTAACTTACGTTTGGAAAGTCGACCAACTGGAAACGCTTCCCGTTCCCCTCGTCATAATAAAATAATTTTTTCCATCGGTTCCTCTACACTATTATCTTCGCCTTTTGCCACATTTTGGTCGTTTATCGGTTCTCGAGCCTGTCCAGCGGAGAGAGGCTCGACTGTCGCTATTTTTGATTTTGCGCAACCCCTTGAGGAAATGATTTTTTTATTTTCTTTTTTTCCGATTTCGGCACCATCGTCGGCGTCGATGGAATGGTTTAATAAAAACGACTCCCCATCCAAAAAAAAAAAAAAAGCAAAGAAAAGGAAAGAAAAAGAAAGAAAAAGAAAGAAAAAGAAAGAAAAAGAAAAAGAAAAAAGCAAACAACCGAACCAAACGAAACATCAGAAACGAAAAACTGTGACGTGGAAAGAGTGACAGGTAGAAACCGGCGAACTCGGGAAGGGATGAAGGGTTGAAAAAGTAGCGTCGAATTCGAGCACGAGGGCTGAAAAGTCGTGCGTGCGTGTCGAGTCGACGTCGTCGCCTTTCTCCGTAGCTTATTTCGCATTCGAATTTCAGACGTTGCACTTTTTCGGTCTCATTTTGCGCGCTCCTCTTTTCTGGTCGCGGCGCGGTGTCGCGGTTTCGTCTCTTCGCGTCTAAAATATCCGCGAATATTCGACCTAACGGCGCCACAGAGTAAAACAATAGAATTTAAAATTTTATTACCAAATCTTCCGCCAGTTAATCGGTTCGATTTTTTTCATCTCACCCGCTCGATTTGCTTCGCAGCTTTTTAGAACATTTTTTAATATTGTACCGAATTTGTCGGCTGCTGCCTGCTGCCTGCTGCCTGCTGCCTGCTGCCTGCTGCCTGCTGCCTGCTGTCTGCTGCCTGCTGCTCGTCGTTTAAGTAAGTACTATCTATACCTAGCCTGGAAATTACGTCGCTCACCCTTAATTACACCGTCTTACAATCCCGGTATTTTTGGAACGTATTTAAAAGTAACGCTGTTCGTTCCTTCCGCACTTGGTCTTAATTACGATTACCTACGTCACTATATAGCCCACCGACATAATACTTATTATTCAAAATATTCGTCCGAAATAGGTAAGTTCGTTATTAATATTACGTATCATTACGTTTTGTCTAACGCGTAACATGTGCACATAGGTACTCTCTTACATTCGAGACTTTTGATTGGCGTCTGTATAGCCTTTATCCTCCTCTTAGCCGTCTGCCATTTCGCAGATCGCTTATAAATTGTTCGTGTAATAAGTTGACCGAATTTCATAACCGAAGGTGCTCGATGACGTTAATTTTTCACAACTCGAGCGTTGCCTTCTGCAACTTTACTTCCCGCCCGCCGCCCGCCCGCCCATAAAAGATGCGTCAATATCCGAATACGGTTCGTTTTATCGAATATATACGTAGGTATCCGCCGCAATGCGTCAAATGAGATTTTGAATCCGGAAAATTGATATATTCGGCCCCTCTATCCCTGCAAAACTTGGCCAATATGAGTTGGTAAAATTGCGTATTGGTCGTTAGTACCTACCCACTCGAAGGTAATCCAACATTTTCAAACAGAAATTTTTACCGAAGCGAGTAAAGTTAAAATTTTGAAGCCAGCTCTTTGAATATTCGTAATGTTGTACCGAATTCATCCCTCCATCCGGTAGGAAAGTTGTCCAGTTCTTCGATCGAAGGTGTATTACTTTGAAAATAAGCGATCGCTAATCGAAACTTTTTACATCGCTAGTTTTTACGCTGACGTTTTTAAGGCTCTGACTCGCCAAAAATTTTCCCCTCATTCACTCAGAAAAATTCAAGTTTTCAAAGTTGTCGACGAGCAACTTTTAATATAGGGCTATATCGTAGGTAGTACACCTACCTACCTACGTATGCAGTTTCGTTTTCTATTGTGAAAAAACATTTATGTACAACTCTCGTAGGACGTTCTAAATGCGAAGTTGTACTCAAAATTGTACGCTGTGCGTAGATACTTCAGATAAACGATCGTCGCTTTAGATAAAATATTTCCAAGTTTCCGTAACGTCTTTTCCCCCAACCCGGCCTTCACCTATCACCAAAACTAACCACAAAATTTCGAATATTAACGTTCAACGTGCTGCGCTTATTGCATATTCGAATCGCCGCGAATACATTTTTGCAGTCGCTGTCGTTCTCGCTGCTGCTGCTGCGACCGCATCTAAATAAACCAATTCTCAAATGTTACGTCGTGAAAAATCGAAAGAAAAAAGCCACGCTAACTCCTCGCCTTATCACGAAAAAAAGAAGGAGGGAAAACCGAGTTATCATAATCACTTGGGTCGGTATTACCGTTTTTGTTTTAGTTTTTCTCAACTTTGTCGCAGTTTACGTTATTCTTTAAATAGCTTCGACGATTTAACGTGGTTGGCAGTTGGCACTGACTTCGGCAAAATTATTAGAGGCAGGATGAAGAATGAATTAAATTAGAAAATCTCTCGTTTCGCATTCGACTTAGACACGGAATTTTTAATATACGAATCGGCACACATTATAATTATATTACAGGAAAAGTATGAAATCTCGCATTTCATTAATACCTGGAAATTTTTGGGTATTTCGTCAATTGCGGGACACAAATTTTGCTAAGTGTGAAATGGAACAATGCTACCTAATGAAATAATATTTCGATAAATTTTTGGGTGACAATATTAATAGAACTTACGTAACGTGCAAAATTTTATTGGACCGAATCGTAGGCCTAGTTATTTGAGAATGAAAAAAAAAACAAAACAAAAAAAAAACAAAACATTTCAGTTACGTGCACGTCGAGTACATTCTGCGGTTTGAGTTCTGCGAAGCTCAAAAAATTCATCGTATCAATGCGGAAGGTTAGGTGTGGCTCCGAATACGGCACTTAATTGCGACCAGTAATAAAACAATTTATAATAGGCTAATATCGTTGCGGACCTACCCCGGTACCTATACCTACGCGTATCTACGTATAGGCAGGTACCTACTTTTATTTAGGCGTCGCGTCGTCGGGTACACCCGTCCACCATTTTGCCGTTACTTGTCGTCAGTACGACGCTCTATTGTAGGCCTACGCGTTAGCCGAGCAACGCTCTTCTTATTTTCTTAAAAGTCGTCTTCGATCTGCAAAAATTACGTCTGCAAGGCATTCGAAGACGTCAATTGGGCGAATCTTGGTGACCAGTCGCAGCGTCTTAGCTACCTACCATAAAATAACGGGTAGTGTTGCGACGTGACGCGGACGTGTCACGTATTTATCTGCGGCACCGATGATTCGTCAGAAAGGACGCTAAATGCCCGACCAGATAATGGGAAAGTCTTTCACTTGTCCAGCACGCGTCGCATGCGAAAGATACTTGGTTCGCAGACCTTCGACACGACTGTCGGGTGAAATACAACCGCTCGTCCCCATAATATTACGTCTGGATCACAATTATGGAACAGAATGGCGATTGGCTACGGCCGAAAACTCATTTAATGTCACGCGGATGTTACCGCGTATAATACGTGTTAATGTTATCCAACTGCGGCTCGCAAATACGATAATTTGATATGGGAAGGCCAACTATACTAAATTTATTTTCTTCGTGTATCGCGAAAAATATAAGATGTATAAAAAAAAGTTGCGGATAAAAAATACCGTCGACTTGTAGTAAACGAATATTATAATTCTCGCATTCGTACGTTCGTAGCGTTAACCCCGACCCCAAAAAACCACTACGAGTTAGGGTACCTAAAAAACAAATATTGTAGGTATTTATGAAATGTACGGTACCTAGTCGGCCATAAAAATTATGGACGACTGTGGGGACAATACTCGTATGAGGTAATAGGGGCTCGCACCCTCGACGACAGTCGCCGCCCAAAGGCTGGCAATAATCGTCTTTACGACGTTAAACAAATTTACACTGGTGCGTTTGTATGTTCGTACCTGTACGTACGTACAGGTAAGATACATTGTACGGGCTGAGATCAATTACCTGATAACGATCTCGGTAATGTCACGGCCCGGTACCAAACGCGCTGCGTCGTTTCTTATCACCTCGACAGAGGCAAGAAACGACGTAACGCATGACATAATTACGTACATGTACGTATGCATGTGTGTCTGTGTGCGTGTACCAAATCCTGTATATAAACTCTCAGAACCGGCTCAAAAATCGCCAGTGTTTGCCGAGGATTTGGCTCTCCCATACTTAATCGTATGAAGTGGCAGAACAGGCAAATACTGTTGAAGACCTTCTAGTGCGAATATCTCTCACGACAAGGTATTCACAACGACTATATTCGAACACGCGGACGCGGTCAATATTATTTTACTTTGTTCCTACGTATCGTTTAATTAATAATTCTATTTATCGTCGGTCTCACTCTCAGATTCTTTAATATTCCGCAAATTTTCTAACGGTATTCGGCGACCACAATACATTGGTCTTTCGAGAATGCCACCATTCTCTAGGGTATATTTATACTTTATAATAATCGCAGAGGAAAAACATATACCCCGAAGGTGCATACTATAAACTCACGTTGTCGATACAATATTCGTATTGTAGGTACCCACTTTACTTTCTCGAGACTGTCTAATACTGTTCTCTAATTGTTAAATATTACTTAGGTACTGCTCCTACCGTCGAATGCGCAAAATTATCATTTCATTATAATATTGTGATTTTATATTCCTCGTGTTTGAATACGATTATTATAAGGTCTGACTTCTGAAATTCAAGGTCCACCACAAGGGTGTGGATAGTAAATTAGTGAATTAATTCGTTTCAACTATTATTAACATTCGTCTCGATATTAATATTCTCGTGTAAAGTGTAACTCCATAAAGAGTACTAACCGGGTACAATAAGATCACTTTTATGCCGTTACAATATCGAGTAAGCCTATTCTGTTGGAAGTAAAGGAATAAACGATAGGTAGGTAGGTAGGTAGGTAGGTAGGTACCTGTAGGCATTTTAGCGTATTTTATTTTTTTAAATATATTTTAGCATCGGGAGGTGGGTATACGCCGAAGTACCCTCACTGATGGTACGTCACTAAATACGGATAATCTCCAACCAGCGGGAAATTTTGCTTCTTTTCTTTTACGAATTTTTAGGTTTTCGAAATTGTACCTTCTCCCACCTACACGAAAAACATCTTTACACCCCTGTCACGTACGCTGTAAGTATGCGCGTGAAATATGGTGTATATTAAATTATCTACCGTTTGATGGGACATCTCAATTTGAAAGTAATACCATCGTTGTTGTTTTGAAATGAGTACCCTTCTTTACTGACTTGTCTTTGGCTTCTATGGCAGGTGGGAAAAAGATTAATAGAATATGTTATTTATTTTTTTTTTACAGCAAATTCTATTCGAATGAATTTCTTTCGAAGACTTTGGTCCAGCTCCTCGAGTTTGGAATCGGTATTCAAAAACTAATTTTGACGGCTAAAATTTGATACTAAAAATTTAGCGCGGCACTCGGGGGTGGGATTTTTCGTATAATATTTCCGGTATATTGCCCAACATTTTCAGCCAATTTTCCATTTGTCCTTAAAAATGTCTGTTATACCCAATTTTGTTCAAATTCAACGGGCTATGGTGACCTAACCTGAAAAAGTCGATGGTTCTTCATCGGCCGCACAGTTGTGTCAAAGTGGAAGAAGTGGAACGAAGGAATCGTCGATAATCATTGGCTCAAGTTGGCTATTGTGCTTGGTGCCCTCTGCTGGCGGAAGAACAGTAAAAAAAAAGATAACTTTGCGCCAAACTTACCTAATTTCGAGGAATTGCGCTAAATATTTTAAACCGTATTCCATCGAAAGGTAGTTTACACGAGTGCGAAGCACCACATGTTTCGTGTCCCACCAACTACCGAATAATAATGTAACACAAAATAGCGCTGGCGGAGGTGTGAAAACGGTTTGCGAATTTAAAATATAGGGGTAGTACTGATTTGGTGAAGGCAACGAACCTTAATGCGAATCGACGCAATTATTTTCAGTTAGGTAGGTAGGTAGGGGTAGGTAGGTAGGTACCCCGTACGTGCGATAGCGTTATATTTCGCAACGAGTGCTGCGCAAAGTGAGCGCTGCGCGAACATTCGTCACTGGTAAGACGAGCTGCAGGCGAGTGTTGCAATCGCACGAGTCAGGCTTGCTCAGCTGGCGCCTACGTTGCGAATGCTATCTCTCGAAGCCTTTTACCACATTGTGTATAGTAGCGGACCAGTAAAAAAAACGATGATTCGCGCTTAGATATGGCGGCGCTAAATAGGCAACCGCAGGCCACCGCGTACCTTTCGACGTACCGCACTTTGCTCCGTGTTTATGTGCGCTGTCCTCGCGAGTTTAGGCGACGTATTCGTCGGATTTGGTCAACTCGGGCGAAAGGTCGAAAATGGTCGCCTACTTTTTGGCGGGCACGTCGCCACGCTCGAAAGTGCGTGGTTTTACGCAGCTTTGCTCGTCCGCCACCAACCAGTCGAAGTTTCAAAACACACGGGCGTGCGCAACTAGGAACCGCGTCTGACTGGTCGGATATGAGGAGTGAAACACACTTTTGTTGCGGGCCAGCAAATACTCGTTTCGCTTCGTCCACCGATTTTTTCTCCCCCTAAAAACGTTTTGCTCCTTGGTCGAAAATTTTGGATATTTTTGGCCCCCGAAAACCAATACTTAATCGCGCATTTGCGACACGCGTTGCGCTAAAACGTTTTAATTTTTAATTTCTGTATAGCGGTTCGAGTGTTTTCGCGCGCTCCCATCGCCGAATCGCATACGATGCGTAGGGAGGGGTATACCCACTTTGTTAGTGAAAATTTCGAAAGCTGGAAGCAATAAAAACAAATTAGAACCTAAGTACTTACTCTACCTGCGAAAATTACAAATTAGAGCAATAAATTCGATTTGCAAGCTTAATCGAGGTTTGCAGGAATATAAGTACGAAGGCCATTCGCGGACGTATTTTTTATTTTTTATATTTTTGTTTGTTACGAAAGAGTGGCCAACTTTGGCACTCGAGTACAGCGCCAATATTCTCATGTGCTGCGTCGTGTAATCGCAATTTTAATTTTATATTCGTTCGAAACCTGCGAATTCCATATTTTCCATCGAAAAATGGTAGCTGCGTAGCGCGAATTTTCATTATCCGTTTAAAATTCACGTCCTTTGGCGAGTGGTGGTAATAAGCTGGGCAAGTAAAGTTTGGCGTAAATAATAACGTAGGTAGGCTAACGACAAAAAAGGCGTTCGAGAGCGAAACCATTAATTCGATCGAATACCGCGTCCCGATAGATATGAAAAAAAAGAAAAAAAAAAGGAACAATGTCGTAGGTATTATCCATTTGGCTCTGGTCGAGCGGTGCCTAAATACGCCACAATATCACCGACCTACTGCTGCCGCCTCCCCCACCTTCCTAACCTCCGAACGCTGGCTAAGTGGGTACGGTTTGAAAACAAATTTGCGATGATTGATCGACAAGCTGGCGGCCACATTCATTCCCGTCTACTCGCCGTTCCGCGGCCCTTTGAAAAACTCACGTTTTGGCCCGCTATTGTTCTACTGCTACCGCCACTGACACCAGTACCACCACCACCACCACCGCCCCGCCACGCCACCGCCACCGCCCCACCACGCCACCGCCGCCACCACCACCACCGCCACCACCACCACCACCACCACCACCACCACCACCACCACCACCCCTACTGCTGCCAGTTTGGTCGCACTGGAGTCGACTGACGCGGTCGCCGTTCCATCAAATTTAATCTCTCTTCGCCAATTGCGAGGCGTTCAACAGGTGGTGGCGATTAACGAGCGTAGGTGGAGGTGCCGGTAATTACTTACGTGAAATCGAATAATTGTTTTATTATATGCCGCGGCGTTGGCGCCGCCGCCGTCGCCGCTGCCGCCGCCGCCGAACCTGCGGTTTGCGCGTAAGGTCGGTACGTCGATCCGCCGATTAGCGATTAATCGTTCGATTCCACGGTCGAGCGACGGCGGAGAGCGAAATTATCGAAATTATCGAAATTATCGAAATTATCGAAATTATCGAAACTATCGAAACTATCGAAATTACTTCTCGCGTCTTACGGACGGAATAAGCAGCGTCATACGACAGCGGATCCACTTGTGGCCGGATGGCTACGTTCGTGCGGAAACGCAGTTTGGCGGTGTTATCGGCTGGCGTACGCAGCCACAGCGAGTACCTGCCTAAGGTACGGGGCCAAGGGTAACCCGACTTCACTTCGAGTGAGCAACGCGAAGGGACGCCTCCTACGCGTTGGCAACCGCGCGTTTCATCTTCGTTGAGACTGCTGCCGCCTCAATAAGTAGGTATTGCCGGTGCCGCCACTCCCGTACCTACCTACCTACCTCCTACACTTTTTGCAGTTACCTACGTTAGGTACCTACGTTAGGTACCTAACAATCTACGGGTTACTCTCCGAATGCGGCGATACCTACGGATAACCTTCAAAATATAGCGTCAGACATCCTGCTTATCGATGCTATAGTATAGGTACGTGACATCGGCTGCAGTTTATCACTTGAAGAATCCTTTATCAACGTCTCTTCGGATAGGTATCGGTCATCACGTTGATAGAATACCGCATGGCAGACTTGTGTGATATGGCCGTATCGTAAGATGATAAATCGTTACGGTGAGAAGCCACCCGAGAGAAGGGAGCGGGATATGTGACACTACCCTCGGGCCAAGTTGTTGTGAAAATTGACCGCTTACACGCGCGCGCGCACGCACACACACACAACACACCACACACACACTTCCCTCCCCTCATCGCCCTAACAACATCGCTTCGCGCGCCCCTGCTTACCACCGTGCTAAGGTGAGAAAAGGAGACGAACTGGTCTCACTGGTCTCACCGGCCCATCTCGTGACACCGCTGTAATAGCTGCACGTTTTCCTGTTCCGAGTTTCGTAATTTATTAGTAGGTCTCCGGGGAAGAGCGGGAAATCTCACAGGCAACTCGAGGTACGTCCGTACATTGCGGCACTGTGCGATAGATATTTTGGTGTCGGGCTTGACTCTGAACTGACATCGAAACCACATTCGCAATAATTGCTAAGCGAGCTGTAAAAAAGTCAAGTCGTCTTCATAAATGCTGGCAGCAAAGACTGGTGTAGGTATGGTGGTGCCCGCGTAATTACCGAGCAGCGATTATCATAGCTATCTTCGTCAACCAGGCGCCTATAATCTAATCGATCATTTCGGTTTTTCACTTTTCGATTGTTTGCTACGGTGAGCACCTCTGGGGGTACCTTCTATACCACACGCTAAAGTTAAAAAGGGACGGTTTAGCTGCGCGGCCCGGTTTGCGAAACGAGCGCATCCGGTGAGCAATTCGCGAATCACCTAGACTCTCTTTTGCACCTCGTAGTCGAACGTATTTTTTATTACGACGAACGAAACGATTATCGACATTCGTACTTATCACCGATGAATCAGCTGTAAGGGTAAACGGATGTGTCACGTTTTTCACATGGAGGTTACACTCGCAGCGTTGATAAGTTCTGCTTTTCATCAGGGTTGCCACCTTTTAAGCAAAAAAAAAAAAAAAAAAAACGAGACCCCGAGGGGAAACTAGGCCTTACGTAGGATTTGCATCGGCAAAGGGTGTTTCGTATAAAATGAGGAAAAAGTATTGCGAGCGAAACGACCAGAGAAACTTGTTTGCTTTTTTACGTGTTCTAGAACGTTGATAGTTTGACGTAGCCCAAATGTAAAGTGTTTTTTTTTTTTATTTTCGGGTTAGTGATTGAAAATTTAGATGGGAATATTCGAATCAGCAAAAAGGGAGATAGAACCGACACGAAGTCGGGAGAGGGAAAACATCATTAAAATCGCGACGGTCCTGCTAAATGCGGCACAGATGGCAGTAATGTTTCACTCGCAAAATATCAGCGTACCTAGTACACCGTACACCGCCTTTATGATTATATATTATAATAGTATATTACTACAGAAGCCGAAGTGGTTTTACCTCCAGGTCTACACCGGGTCAAGCCTGAGGTGGCAAAATTTGTGGACCGTATAATTTTCACTAAATAAAAGCTGCGAGAAATATTATAGCCGTGGATGCCAAAGAAGGTATTTACAACTGGCTCCGTGTATAAGAGAATTGTCTACATTCAGTCATAGAAGATACTTTTATTTCCATTATCAAAGGTTATAGTAGGTGTTTTTAGGGTGGTGTTGTATGTAGTTACGTTTAAATCAACATTTCTGCGAGCTTCTGCATGGCTCGGTGCTAATGACCTTGGCTGTCGCCCCTGTAACCCAGGTTCGAATCTTTTCGACTTTACTGAAAATTGTTTTTGTAATTTTATTTTTCATTAATAATTTTTTATTTTAATTTTACGTTTATGTTCTGTTAGAGTAGATTAGTCAGATTGTTTATTATATTTAAAATAAAAAAAAAA
This sequence comes from Ericerus pela, assembly GCA_011428145.1. Classification (NCBI taxonomy): domain Eukaryota; kingdom Metazoa; phylum Arthropoda; class Insecta; order Hemiptera; family Coccidae; genus Ericerus; species Ericerus pela. The sequence continues at coordinate 353 of WOFM01001609.1, read as the reverse complement.
AACCAAAACTTCCAGAAATCTTTATTTTATTCTTTCGAATATTTTTTTCTATCGTCTGTTTACGGATGCAACCAAAAACACCTGAAATACGAACGCAACCAGAAACACACCGAAAGCACATTCTCTTTGTATGATCATAGCAGTGGGGGTTCGTGCAAATTTTGACAGGCGATTCAAAGTTTGATAATAAAAAAATTCCAATGGCATTTTAAAACCGAACTAAGCGCAAAAATAATTGCTTTACCGGAAGTACTGTTCGGTCGATTCGCACTAAAACTGATAGCATGCTACAATAATTATAATAAATATCTGTAACCTGTCGTACATCTTGTTTCAAAATCCAATATTTTATG
>WOFM01001608.1:0-19769 GCA_011428145.1 Ericerus pela | reverse complement strand
TTCCTTTTTTTCCATCTTTCCTTTTTCTCCCTCTTTTTTCCCTTTTTTCCCAGTCTTTTTCCCTTCTTTTTCCTTTTTTCCCTCTTTTCCCTTTTTTCCTAGTTTTCTTTTCCCTCTTTTTTCTTTTTTTCTCCTCTTTTTCCCTTTTTTCCCTCTTTTTCCCTTTTCTCCTCTTTTTCCTTTTTCCCTTTTTTTCCTTTTTCTCATCTTTTTCCCCCTCTTTTTAAGTTTTTCCCTCTCTTTATAAATTTTTTCCTCTTTTCCCTTTTTCGCCCCTCTTTTTCCCTTTTTCCCTCTTTTTTCCTCTTTTTTCCCTCTTTTTTCCCTCTTTTTTCCCTCTTTTTTCCCTCTTTTTTCCTTTTTCCCCTCTTTTTCCCCTTTCACCCTCTGTTTCTCCTTTTCCACTCTTTTTCTCCTTTTACCCTCTTTTTCTCATAATAATAATAATAATAATAATAAATAGTAATAATAAATATGAAAATAAAAAATATAACCCAAATCAAAATCAAAATACTTTGCCAAATTCAAATATTATAGTATTTTTCAAAAGTCATTGCAAAGGACATATGTAAAATGTTTGTCAGCCAAATAAAGGGGGTACACAACAGCAAAACAAACCTGATGTTCCTACATAGAATACCAGATATGGATGCAATAATTACAATAATAACAATAAAAAGAAAAAAGAAAATGACGTTCAATGATCAATGCTATTGCTCTATACAAATTCTGTTACAAATATTCACAAACAGGATAGTGTAACGGCCAAAAGAGGTGGTAATGTACCTAGTTAGAACCACTTTCGATGTTACACCATACACGAAATATCCCGTACCGTAAAAGCAGTAATACTTCTAGAATAAATTCAAGTTTATTATCCACCAACTATAGTGGACCTTAACATATGTTAGAGACTCTATAATATTTTAAAACACACGAGTGAGTTTACACATTTAATAAAATAATAAGTTGTACATCACAGTACATACATTAATACGTTAATATTTATACATATACATTCACAATCCAACAAGCAAGACTATCTGTTTACTAGAGACTTCTACTAGAGAGGTTCCAAGTACTTAGAAGTAGCTGTCGAGGAACTGTGTCTTTTTCCACTGAATCGAGGGATTATATACTTGTTCAGGGCATGAAAACGTACGTCAGATAGGTTAAGTGAGGTAGGGTGTTGTTATTATAGGGTTGTGCTGACTCGTCAAGTACTCGAGGGACAGGCACAAGTAGGTCATGAATATACAGGTAGTATATCTATATTCATAAAATTGAATGCGGGTAATTTAGTGGTTGTTTATAAAGAGTTATAGGACGATTATTGTTGATAAATATCTACGTTTTTCGTGTTTGAAAATGTGTGGACGAATATGTTCGTCATTTCTAAAAATAGACGAAAATATACGTTAAAGATAGTAATTTATTAAACTTAATAACTTCAAAGAATCATGGACAGGAGTTAGCTCCAGATTATGTCCCTCTGACAAATGCATAATGTTGGATGGTGGAGCCATAGCACATATAATATCGGATTTATTAAAATATTATCTGATCCCATTATGTTAGAAAGACCACTGAAATTGGAATGTGCAATCCAGGACGTACTGTTAGTTGCCACATACGTAGGCACAATGTTCATAAGAGTTGAGAAGTCAGAAAAAACAGACTGTAATAAGACTTATGAATGTACATTATGTACCATCATTAAATGTTGATTTATTATCAGGGATAAAGATTACCAAGAATCGTGCTATAGGGATTAATCAGAATTTCTCAGCAGCCAACATATACGTCCGTGGTACGGATGAAGTTATCTTTTCAGCCCTTAAAATAAAGGGAGTATACAAGGTTAAGTACAAAATGGTCTCACACATGTCGATTAATTTTATCTAATTCCCTGATAGTTTAAATAAAATTTGCCCCTACAATAATAGCTCATGTAAACTGTCATGTATGCATAGAATAAAATCTCAAGATGAAAGGATGGAATATGAAGTTGAGGAAGAGATAATCGAGGAAAGTCAGGAGGGAAGTGAGGTGAATGAGAAAGAAAATAAAGAAAACACTAATAATAAAACCAATAATAAAGAAATAATAATTAATAACCCAATAGAAAACAAAAATCACGAAAGAGGAGAACATTTAGTTGATATAAACGATAATAATGATAATTTACAAAAACAAGAAATATATGAGGAACTGTTTGAAATGAATGAAGAAGTAGGATCACAAAATAATAATAATGGAATAAATAATGAAAATATAAAAGCTTATAGAAAGAACAAAAAACACAAATATAATTAAAAAACTAATATGTCGTAGAAGATTAGGACACTTATCTGGAAAAAATTTGAAATTTTTAGCCAGTCTTTAGAGGTATTTGTTTGGGAACTACTTTTCATGACGACGAGTTTAGGCTTTGTAAGATCTGTGTGAGAGCTAACTTTAGAAGACTAGGGCACAATGGAACTTGCACACAACCTGAAAAGAAACTTGAGCTTGTTTTGTCAGACACGATGGGTTTATTTTTTCCAAGTATATGTGGTGAAAAATATGTTTTGTTTTTATTAATCACGCCACCAAATATACATTTCTTTCCTCCATTAAAAGAAATCCATGGTCTGCGAAGAATTTAAGAAACTTTATTTAAAATTAAAATCAAAATTCCTGGATTGCCCCCATGCTACACTACAATGCGACAATGCTAGGGAATATCTAGATAATAATATGAAGTCCTTTTGTGAAAATAATAGTGTTAATTTGGAGCCAGTGGTTCCGCATTCCCCAAGTTGAATGCAATTGCCGAAAGGCAAAACCAAACAATCATGTCAAAAGTTAGGGCCATGTTGTTCGATACGAACCTAGAATTCAGTTTTTGGTCTTTAGCTGGTTGTGGCGGCAGTATACACAATAAATAGAAGCCCAACTAGAGCAAACTCCGATAATAAAACACAGTTTGAAATGTTTTACAGAATGAAACTAAACATATCAAACATGAGAGTATTTGGATCTCTCCCCCCATAGGCACATTCCATTAGAAGTCTGCCAACAACAGGCTACAAGAAATAAAAGAAAAAGTGCCATCACAGAACACCCTAAGCTTACACAATGTTCAGAAAAGGGCATATTTGTAGGTTATACCAATAGTGGATATTGTATCAGGGATCCATTACAGGAAAAATCACAAGTCACTTGCGATGTCATGTTTGATGAAACAAAGAATATAATAGAACTCAAAAACACAAATAATAATAATAATAACCTAAACAATCAGGTGGTAGAATATGAAAACAACACTGAGGAAACTCCAGTACTATTGAACCTTATAAATTCATGTGGTAATAAATACATTGAGGACTACATTCCGCAGACTTGGGAGGATGTTTAATCCAACCCTCTTTGTGAACAGTGGCTTCAGGCCATTAAGGACGAGTTGAACTCATTATCTGAAATGGGCATTTGGGAATTTGTCCCTAACACTCTCGCTGCTATGTGTGCACGTGTGCACACAAATGTAATTGCCATTCACGCCGTGTGTGCTGTATTGCACACGGATCATACCAACATATTTTTGATTGTGTGCTGTAGAGAACACAGTTTACATTAAAATAAATGTGATTTTTGGTTTCTACTGGCTTGAATACATCTAACTCTGGAACAGCAGAGAAATTTGGCAACATTGTAAAAAAAGATGAGTGTTTCAAAAATGCTAAAAGTAGCATATGAAAAGTACCTTTTCAGCTTAGTACATTGATTGTTTCTCAATTGTTGAGGCATTCCCAAAGGTCTTATCAGTTTCTTAATATTGTATTTACCACCTAGATTGCCCATGGGTGGAAGTATGTTTTTAGCTCTTCAGGCCATGTGTGCTATATTGCACACGGGTGAAAACCTCCCTTACACAGGATGGTATGATGAAAAAATGATAAATATATGTTATCTAGACCCTTCTAAATGAGATTTAAACTTTGGCTCAAAAAATTTTTTACATTGATTTTGGTGAAACCCTGTCTGGCAGCGAGAGTGCTAAGGACAGGAATGTGAGATTTGTAGACACAAAGTAGTGCTTCATTATGAAACCTAACAACCTATGCATTCATATCCCAAAGGCTAGGCTTGTTGGAAGAGGTTTTAAAGATCTGACTCACTATTCCATGACCGAAACATATGTCCCAGTAATTAAATACTGGTTAATTAGGTGGATCTTATCAATTGCCAATAGAGTTTGGAATTTTAGTTCATTTTGCAGATTTAGTTCATTGAGTCTGCTTCACCAAAGTGAACTAGTTTACTGAACTAGTTAAATTAGTTCAGTAGTTCAGTAAATTTTTCAACTCGATCACTTCAATCAGCTGATTCATGATTGGCTCATATCATTTAAATCAACTGATTTATTATATGATATTATTATCGACTCGTATTCATAAATTCATGCTAGAACTATTGTTTAATTGTTTGACTCACTCATCGACTGCTAGTTACTTCAACTTCAGTTCGATCAACAGATCGAGTAGAGTAGACTGATAAGAACTGAGAACTATCAAAAAAGAAAGAACTAATGAACTAGTTCATTAAGAAGTGAACTAAATGATCGATTAGTTCACTTATAGGATTTGTTCAAAAGAACTAACTCGTGAACGAACTACCCATCACTAGTCGCCAATAAGTATGGTTTGAACTTATTGCAATTTGATATAAAAACAGCTTTTTGTAATTCACAAATAACATACCCTATATTCTTATCTTCCACTAAAGGCTGCCAATTAGGCAATAATAAATGCCTTAAATTAATAAAGTCCATATTATATGGTCTTAAGACCTCATCAAAAAGTTGGTACGATCTATTGAACTCGAGTGTAGTTCAAGCTGGTTTCACCCAGTCAAAAATTGATCGGCGCTTGTATACTAAACAAGAAAGCAATGACGCAATGACCTTCCTAATAGTCTATGTAGATGATATGCTACTCGCAAGCAACAATGATGAATGGATACAGGAACTAATAAACACATTTAATAAATATTTCACAGTAAAAATAGAAAATAATCCCACTTTTTTTGTTGGTTTTGAAATTGACCGTGATATCATACAAAAGCAGGTCATATTAACACAATATAGATACATAGACAAGATTCTCCAAAAATTTTAAATGACCGAAAGCAAACCTATATCAACACCCATGGAGATTGAGTTAAAAATCAACAAACATACAAATGGGACTGATGAGACCAAATTCAGGGCTATACAGAAACAAGATGACGGCTCTTTCAAACCAACTGCTTTCTTTTCAAAAAAACTTAATGAGGCCCAGAAAAGAAAAAAAGCAGTTTTTCTAGAATGTTTGGCTACAAAAGAAGCCCTTATGTACTGGAGACATCGACTATTGGAACTGAAGTTCAAAGTTTATTCTGACCATAAGCCCTTTGAAAATTTAAAAATTAACACGAAATTCGATGATGAACTTAGAGAATTAATGCTTCAACTGTCCCAATTTAATTTTGAAATAGAATACGTGCCGGTAGAAACAAATAACGAAGCGGATTGTTTGTCTCGCAATCCTGTTTTGGATCATTTTAAGGCCTCTTCCAAACTCAGAGTCGTCAATCTCATAGAAATAAAAGAAATAATAGATGATCAAAAAACGGCACTCAACGATTTTAAAAAACTCAAAGATAATAACGTAATAATAAAAGATAACGTAATGTTTTCAAAAACATAAAAAAGCAAAAGAAAAAATTATAATTTCGGACAATTTTGTGAAAGATATAATAAAAAAAACACATTTACAATATGGACACATAGGGTCCAACCAAATTCGGTTAACTTTATTTCCCCTTTTTTATAATGAAAATTTTAATAAACTCATAACAAACTTCTGCCAAAATTGCACCGACTGTATCAAGAATAAAAGCCGAATACCTATGAAATTTGGACATCTTTCTCACCTTGGACCAGCTAAGGAACCTTTTGAATACATGTCCATAGATACAATAGGAGGTTTTGCCAAAAATAATTCAGAAGATAGATACTGTCATCTATTAGTCGATCACTTTACTCATTTTGCCTTCACACTGACCTCCAAAACTCAAAATTCTAAAGATTTTATAACTTTATTGAAAATAGCTCTCAAAAAAGGAAAAAAAATTTCAAATCTACTAGCCGACCGATATGGAGGTCTGAATTCTAAAGAATTTAAAGATTTTACTAATCAAAATAAAATAAATTTGATTTTTACGGCAGTTCATTGTCCATCTTCCAAAGGACTCAATGAGAGACTTAATCAGACCTTAGTCAACAGGCTGAGATGTAAAGTAAACGAAAATATTAAAAATAAAAAGAAATCTTGGTCCCTCTTATTAAAAGAATGCGTAAATGAATATAATGACACCTTACACTCTGTCACTAAATATTCTCCGAACTATTTAATGAACAATGTAAAAATTAAAGTAATTTCCAAATTTGGAGATAACGTAACGGATTTAGCAAAAGACAGAGAAATCGCATTCAGAAATTCATGTAAAAACCATAATAGAAACAAGAAAAAATTTGACAAAAATAAAGTTAAAAGTAATTTCAAAGTAGGGGACCTTGTATTCGTTTTACATGGTAATCCTCTAAATAAAAACAAATTGGACAAAATCAGAACTGGACCATATAGAATCCTACAACAAATCTCTAGCTCAATTTTTCAGGTTGACTCCGGCTATCAGAAGCAAGAATCGAATTTTTACCATGTTTCGAAGCTGTATCCGTCCATTGTTTATTAATCTCTTTTGTTTACAGGGTGTGGGGATGTAAAAAGAACATTCTTCTTTTTCAAATAACTACAATCTCACACTTTACTCTCGTTCTTTCATGTATTCGTGGTGTTTATTTTTGTTTGACCCACATTTGTAATTCGACACAATTCGACTATCTAATATTTACCGTTTCCAATCATGTTATCTTTACGTTACATCATTTCATGTATTTTCGACTCGACCATCTTATTATTAAATGACATCATTTTTGACCATACTCAACATGACTATTTTCTTTTGTAACGAACGTCGATTTCATTTATCAAACTCATTCATTCATTCATTCATTCGTCCGTTAATCGTCGTTTCAGAAAGACAGATAATATTCAGTCGTATCATCGTTCGTTTCTTTGTGTATAATAATCTTGAATTTTCTAATTTCACTACCACTTATAATCGTGTCAATAAACTCTGCTGTTGATTACGAGTTCACGAAACTTTATTTACGTGCAAATTAGATCGAGTGGAATACCCGGAAACGAACTTACATATGTACTCATCTGTAATTTTCATTGTACGCATCTAACACTCTAGTTAATTAAATATTATTAATTTAAAATTTTTTTATAGCTTTTATCTTTTTAATCGTGACTGTTTTTGCTTATTTGTTTTATGTTTAGCAATATTATATGATGCAAACTACACATTATACACGTTTGTCCGTTTTGATTTGCAGGGGGGTGTTGGGATACGATTCCCTCACTACCTCACAAATATAACGATATAGACTTATACCTAACCTGTAAATAATATAGACATAACATTTTTGTATTTTACATGTGGTGACACTGATTGCCGCCATACATTTTTTTCCCATCTTTGACCAACGGAGATTATTCTCCATTTGTCAGTCATTGTTACAACGTCGTGAAATAAATAATTGAGTTTACAATCTATTTCACTATTTTCATTTTTTAAAGATCTTAACTCTCCTCAACAAATTTTAAAGAAAACTACTATTAATTATAAGAAATTATTATTATTATTATTATTATTATTATTATTATTATTATTATTATTGGTATTATTTATTACTATTATATTATGGTTTTTCTTTATTTTTTCTACAATTTCAATTATTTAGCCAAAAGATGAACCTGAAAGCTGCATACATGAAACTTTTAGTGGCAAGATGGGAAACTCTGTTTCAACTTTTTCTGTCTTGGACCATATACATAATGGACTGCACATACTGATAAAATTAACATTGGCTTATATGGAGACAACACGAAGGCGTACATTTCATTCAAAAGTTTTCTTTTTTCAGGATTTATCAAATACCTATACATCAACTGATTAAATAATTTGGAGGGATTTGCATTGTCATTTTACAAAATGAAAGTGTTTTTGAAATTAAATAGCGTCATTTATTCCTTTTTAATATTTGTAGGTGAATTCTCTTCGATTTGTGGCTGAATCCTAATTAATTTAAAGGCGACGAATCGAAGAGAATTTGTAGATGAATTGTGTGAAAAGTACAGTTTGATAAGGTAAGGAATTTTTGTATGGAATGTACATTTCATTTGGTTGCCTTCTTGAACTATATAGCTTAATGGATTGCTAGAACTAATAAGAAATACATAAGATTAAATGGAACACTGCTGAAGCCACTGTTAACAGCCATTCTTTTTATGAAAAACGACCTTTGGTGATAAGTGAAACTACAAACACGTAGTGAAACTTTGTGAGAATAATAGCAAATTATATTATACGTTGACTTATTATTCTCACACATCACATGTTGTGGCAACACTGTTTTGTTGTTATTATTAATCTGTGATATTTATGTTTGTAACTCAACTGTGATTATATGTTTTGTATGCCTTCTCGTCGCTCATCAACCTTCGTAACATCAACATGTCCGCTAATATTATGTGGAATAAAATTCGTGAAATAGTGAATATTTAGTCTTTTTATTTATGTGTTCGTAATGTGTGTTTCTAGTCGTCGTTCAATCTTTTCATCAGTGTAGGTTTTGTCGTTGCTTTTCGTGTAGTTCGATCCGTTGGCAGTTCGTATTTTCTCACAAACTTAAAAGAATATCGTTCTCTCAAGTTTTACTTACAAGTTTACTCACACTCTCAATTCATGGGTACATATTTTTATCAAAGATTGTATAAAGATTCAGACCTATGTAAGTAAAGTGTTTTGAATTTGGGTAAATTTTCCAAGGAGTTATCGCATAAATTTTCTATACCAAACGCCCGTTTTCTTTTGTATTATTTTTCAGAGTGAAGTTAGCGGGAATTCAGAAATTCAATTCCAAAATGATTAAGAAAATCGAAAACAATCAGAATCAAACTCGCTATTCAAAAAACGATTTTCAATGAATTTAACACATTTGTTTCAGGATAATATTACAAACATGTTCTAATGCTCATTCACAATCAAAGAGAAAAATGATATTGCGAACTTAAAACTTCACTAAGTGATGGAAACAACGAGAAAATGACTCCATTAAGTAGAGGAGTTTGAATGACAACGAAACACCATTAAAGTAGAACCAATTTGATGAATAATTAAAACACTTTAAATAAATATTGCACATAATGGTATAACCAAGGTTTTCAGTCGACTGAGAACAAGTACATAATCAGTAAAGTTGTGAGTGTATGTCGATAACACTAATCGCAACATATCGATATCTACATAAAACTACTTCATGATTTTGGTAATATTGCCAACATGCTCCCTCAAATCATGGAAAGTCGATATACATATTAAAAAATTAAAAAATTAAAAAAAAAACATATACGTTGTTTAAAAAGGTCAGGTTAAAAAGCGAAAGCAAATTCACAACATAAATATCAGTTTAAAAATACCTGACAAAAAACAAATTTTATGACTATAAATAAGTTATTCTAAATTTAGGTACTGAACAAAAATTTTGTGAATCACAAAAGGAAGACCCTTAGTCAAAACATCATTAACTTGATGATTGGTGTCAAAATACCTAAAATGGAATAATTTGTTTTCAAAAAGATCACACACAAAGCGATACTTCATATCTATTCGTTTGTTTCTTTTGGTATTCCACTTGGAGGTTTTGACCATTGACAAACAGCTTTGGTTATCTTCGAATATAACACATTTATTTATAAAGTCTATATGAAAATCAGACAAAAGACATTGTAACCACAAGCCCTCAAGTGTGGATTCACAAATCGCAATCAATTCACTTTCTGTCCTTGATAAAGCTACAGTGGGTTGTTTTTTACTGCTCCACGAAATTAAATTATCATATGCAAAAGAGCAATATTCAGAAATGGATCGTCTCGTTGTTATACAATTTGCCCAATCGGCATCTGAGTATATTTTTAAAACATCACCACAATTTACTTTACGGTTATACGTTAACGTTAAATCCGTCTCTGTCACTAAATACTTTAAAACCCTAAAAATATATGCAAAGTGTTCATTGGTTGACACTCCCTGAAACTGAGAGAAATATGAAATTGAAAAACAAATATCGGGACGAGACCCTAACATGATATACATTAAACAGCCGATTAACTGTTGATAATTTTTATTTTCTTTATTATTTGGTGCATTTAAAGTTCCCTCTAATTGAAGACGAGGTTCAATCGGTGAGTATACTGGTTTGCAATTTATTGCATTAAAACGTCTAGCAACTAATTCAATTAATTTTGTTTGGTCTAGTTTTAAAATTCCTTTTTTTTTATTATAGGTTACATTTATCCCTAAATAGTTGCTGACACCAGACATATCCTTGCATTTAAAATTATTACAGATCACCTGTTTAAAATGTTTTATTAGTCTTAGATTATCGGAAGCAATTAGAATGTCATCTACGTATGTAATTAAATATACAAGCGCATTATTTTGTGAATAAACACAGAGACATTCATTGGCTTTGGAGGCTTTAAAATTTTGAGAAATTAAAAAATTACTGAATATAGTGTTCCAGACCTTAGGTGCTTGCTTTAGACCATATAAAGAACGATTTAATTTTAATACATTATCATTACGTTTTATATTCAAATGAGTCCCATCTGGAATTTCTAAAAATATAAATTCATCAATTTTACCGTTAAGAAGAGTATTACATATAAATCAAGTTGATGAATGTGGAAGTTGAGTCTGTTACATAATATTGAAAGAAAGGCACGAACCGTAGACAATTTTGCTACAGGAGAAAAAACTTCATCAAAGTTGAAACCTCTCTCTTGTTGAAAGCCGCGAGCAACGATGCGAGCTTCATATAAAATATTACCATTACTATCTACCTTTTTTGTAAAAATCCACCGGCATGTTATTGTAGGTGTTCGCAACGGACATTTTACCACATTCCACATCTGACAGGGCAGCAATCTCAAGTTCGATTGCCTTCTTCCATTTATCAGCTTTGGGCGATTGCATAGCTTGTTTATACGTTTGTGGATTCTCACATACAGAATTAGCCACAAGAAAACATGAGTTAAGACTCGAAAAACATGAATTTACAAAACCATCAACTTCAATATCGCCGACATTTTTGGCAGTTACCTCATTAAAGATCGCATCATCTTTAGTATATTTACTTTTATTCATATCAGACTCGTTAAACTTCACATCCCTTGAGAGATGAATCTTTTTTGTTTCTAGGTCTAACAATTTGTAGCCTACGTTAGCGTAACCAATGAACACAAACTTTTTGCTTTTAGGTTCAAATTTATCTGAAGAATGTTTATAATCTAGAATGTACGCATCACATCTGAAAACTTAGAGTTTACTGTAATCAAAACGTTTATTATACCACCTTTCAAAAGGAATAAAATTACCAGTTGTGGGGGCATCTGTTAATAATAAATAAAGCGCACATTAAAGCCTCTGTCCAGTAGACTTTGTCAATATTACTTTCATAAATGAGCGTACGAGCTCTTTCAACTAGCGTTCTATTAATACATTCAGCTTTGCCATTAGATTGCGGACAGTCTCTTACAGTGGATTCTAAATTGATGTCTTTTTCAAACCAAATTCCTTAAATGGAACATTTAAAAATTCGGTGCCACGGTCACAGCGAAGTCGCAGCACATTTCGGTTAAAGCGATTTGCAACGAGTTCATAGAACTCTTTGAACTTAGATAGAACCTCTGATTTATTTTCTAATAAATACACAAAACAAAAATTTGAAAAATCATCGAGGAAAGTGACAAAGTAGCGTTTGTTATTGTGATTTACGGGATTTATAAAACTGCAAACATCAGAATGTACTAACTCAGGTGGAAAAGCGGTCTTCTTTTCTTGTCTATAAAACAGTTTCCTGTGTTGTTTGCCCATAATACAAGGCTCGCAAAAAACTTTATTATTCGATTTATTATTATTGTGGGGTATAAGACCCTCTTTTTCTAAGAAATTCATATCGTAAGTATTTAAATGGGCCAGCTGTCGGTGCCACAAATCTTTCGGATCTTTTGATTTATTTGTTGTTAAATGACAAAAAGCATCTACATTTTTTAATCGAAAAAAGGTTATTCGATATAAATCCGAAAGTTCATTTTTACCAGTTAAAACAATTTTTGAATTACAACGTCCATTTCTATTATCCACTATGTTAACATATTCATCATAAAAGAAAGAATGAAAACCATTTTTTGCTAAACAACTAACTGAAAGTAGATTAGTGGGTAATTCTTTTGCAAATCAGACATTTCTGAGTATAAATTTAACACCATCTTTTGAAAATAATATTACATTACCAACAGCTGTTATAGTTAATGCTACATCTTCCTTTGCCACCATAATTTTTATAGGTCTATCAAGTTCTACATATTCGTGAAATAAAGTTATATCATTTATTATATGGGCTGTATACCCAGAATCAAGAACAAAGCTGATCTGAGAATATTCAGATCCAAAATCAGAATTCAAAAAACATGATTCAGAGGTCATAAAACTGTATCCACCCGAATCAATAATACCATTTTCAAAATTATTATTGCCACTATTGGCATAACTACAAGGATCATTAGGATTATTATTATTAAAATTGCCTCGATTATTATTATTATTATTATTATTATTATTATTTCCAAAACAATTTCCTCTATTTCTAGTTCCTGGACATATGTCCATATTTGCCACAAGAATTACATTGAATAGAACCAGAATAATTTGATCTATCATAATTTTGATTGTTCCGATGAAAATTTTGATTTTGAGAATTTGAATTATTCACTGAATTTGATCGATCGTTCGAATTATATGACGCTAAATTACGACTATCATCGCGAAAATTACGAAAATCTGAGCGAAAAATTTTAGTCGAACAAATTTTCGTATTCCTAATTTTTATGCGATTTAATCGGAATTTCGAAGGATGCGGTATAAATAATGGTCATTTATGAACATTTTAACGCGTGTTTTCGATTAATCAACTGAATTTTAATGCCAAAAAATAGTTGTGCAAAATTCATCATCATCTGGGGTAAGTTGACACATTCATTTCTCAAGTTTTTATTTCTTCTAAATTTAGGTATGCATCGGAAATCATAAAAAAGCGTTCGAGGAGACAACCACGAATAAGCGAGCAACGACTACCGCTATATTAACAGATACACCAGAACTAAAAAAATTGCAACAAAAAAAAGCAAACGCAGCGGCAAAAATCAAATAACGATTATTCCAGTCCACTAAAAAAAAAGGCTACAAAACAGTCAGCAAAACCGCGCGCAAGAAAACCAAAATGTTGTGCTAGAAAATAAGCTTCCTCTGATGAATCATCCGATTCTGCCCCTAGCGCAGTGTTTGAAAAAAAGAAGCACTTTACGCGATGCTTCCGAGTCTGATGCAGAACCTCCTCCTAAACAGTTTAAAATGAAACTCGCACAAAAACTCGGACAAAAGAAAGCTGCTGAATTAGAACCTACCTCATCCTTGACACCTATTGAAAAAAAAAATTAAGATGTTCCTCGCCTCGTTGCGATGGCCACCCTACGCCAGAAGAAAAGAGCAAAGAAAACTGCGCAGAACAGAAGCGAAGAAAGTGTTTAACCGAAGACACCTATCTAATAAAATTATACGCGACTACGGATTTTAAAACCGAGTAATAGTAAGTACAAGTGATAGTAAGTAGGCAGGTACCTCGGTACCTCGACCTACCTACGTGGCTATAGGTTTAATTTCTTATAAACGTAGGTACTTTCGGAGTGATTAACCACGGGAATAACCACCGGTTCGTATAAACGAAATACTCTGTTCGGCGTCGTTTTACGGCGCAGTTCGTTACGCTCGATGAGGAAGCCATTAGCTGCGAGTATATATTATCATACCTAGGTCGTGTGGAACGGATTTACTCGTTTCGTATCTCGTTTTTTTTTTTTTTTTTTTTTTTTCCAATAATAGGTATAAATAGCGACGAAATTGACGATAATTTTTTTTAGCTTTTTACACACGCCCCCCCCCCCGCCCGCCGCTGGTAGCGCGTAGTAGAATCGACATTTTACTCGGCTTTTACTTTCGGTCGAAGTTGGGTTCGAAGTTGTGGGTCGCGGCTACCCGAGAACGAGTAAAAATTGAAAATGAAAAACGCCGTCAAAATACGGACGCTAACGAATTTTATTCATGGCGGCGCCGAACCAACCAGCAGGTACGCACGTCTCGCGTTCTCCTTTATTTATTTTATTAATTTTTGTTTTTTCTACATTTTATTACGACAAAATTTTAGTAATTACGTCATCGGCTGGTGGCGCGGCGGCGGCGGCGGCGGCGGCGGCGGCGCAGCGCAAACGCGCCAAAGCGCCGAAAAACGCCGCCGGCGAATGCGCCAAATAAAAAACGAAAAACAAAAAACGAAAAACGAAAAACAAAAAACAAAAAACAAAAAACAAAAAATAAAAAAAACAACAACGACGAGATAACGAAATGAAAAAAACATAGTAAACGTAATAATTTCGTTACGAATCGGTGTGTCGGCGACAGCGGCGCGCGTACAGGAAGTGAAAAATGGGCGTGTCTGTCGGTTCGCAGCTGCGGGTAGGCGTATGCGACTACGCGGCGGTTGTAGGCATTCGTATCGATCGGCTGGTTACGGCAGGCCGCGTCTCTTCGCCGGCCGATTTTCTGCTTCGTCTTTCGGGCCCGGTTTGTCCGCCGTCTCCGTTCCGTCCGTTCCGTCCGTCTCGTCCGTCTCGTCCGCCGTCTCGGCGGTCTCCGTCCTCGGCGCGGCCTATTTTCGTTTCCCTAAATTATTCGGATCAGCCTTTCGCCCGTTCTTCGGCTCGGCCGGATTCTCGCGCTATTCGACGCGCTCGTTGCGCCGTCGTCGTCGTCGTCGTCGTCGTCGTCGTTGACGCGACCCGTGTCCGTCGCTTCGCGTCACGCGACGTAACGTGTGACGTAGCGCGGCGTAGCGTGGATTGCGGGTGGGGTCGGGTCAGTTTGGACGACGTTTCACAAATGGCGGCTCTCGTAGTAATCGCTGGCCGTCACGCCCGCTATCCGTTCGGCGACGAACGCTCCATTCTCGATGCCGGACGCGGTCGCCGCCTTCTTCGGCTTCTTGGCTGCCTCTGGCGTGGGCGGCGTCTTACCCATCATGAGCGTGGTGATGGCGAACAGTACCGAACCTGAAAGAAAAACGACAATCAATCAATCAATCAATCAATCAATCACCAGTTGAGCGGTGCGAACCCGCAGGCACCATACGGCGGAGCCAGGCCGTGCCGTGCCGTGGCGGTTCCGAGCTAGTCGACTCGACGCTACTCGTCGCGAAATATAGGCGGCTCGAAGTGCGGACGGTGCGCGATGGCGCGCAGCCCCCCACCCCCCGACCAAAGGAGCCGCAGTTATGGCTTCGTGCCGTAGCCCGTGTAAGGTCATCTATAACAACTACGCGGTATAACGAAATTATTGTTATTATGTCGCCGGACTCGGGGCCCATAATTATGTATACGTCAGCCGTCCGTCCGTCCGTCCGTCCGTCCGTCCATCATCATCTTCGTAGCTAGCTGACGTCGCGTGGACGCGGGTAAATAGTGGCTGGCGGCGCCGACAACGACGTAGCCTGCTGCTACTGCTGCTGCTGCTGCTGCTGCTGCTGCTGCTGCTGCTCACCACTTCGGCCTCGACTGCCGCAAACCAACGTGACGAGCAGTAGGCGAAATTTTAATGCGTAGCTACGCTTCACCCTTTACCCTTTACTCTTCACCCTTCACCCTTCACCCTTCCACCACTCGAATTAATCCTTCCGCAAAAATTGCAAAAATTGCAAAAATTACAAAAAAAAAAGCGTGCTTCGGTAAAAAAAAGTTAGTTTTCTAGTTTTCATTCCGTAGGCTATTTTAATTAATAATTATTTGTGACACAAGCCGCATAAAGTAGGTGATTTTGATACGAGTGCGTGATTATCGCAGCACAAGCTGAATGCGAGCGATACGAGTCACACGAGTATTAATCATCTACCGTAGGTAGACGAGGAGGAGGCGAAGGAGGAGGAGGAGGAGGAGATGGAGGAGGAGGAGGAGGAGGAGGAGGAGGGCCTCGGCTAAGACGCGCCACTTTATACGTCTGTGTCGGCAGGGTGCTGTCCACGCTTCGACCACCCCCGCCCCACCATGGTCACCTCGAAAGTGGCGTACCGCGGACTGCCCACCCACATCCCGCCCCGCCTACGCCACCAAATGAACCGCATACTTTAATCAACGTAATTATGGTAAAAAGCCTTATTTGAAACATCGGCATCCGTATTGCAACCGCGAATTACAAGGGGGGAGCCGCAGCACCGCTGATACGAATAGTTTAAAGTTCAATTAATTGGGCGTAGTAGGGATACGCAGGTAAAAATGGGTAAGAATACGGATAAGGACCGGCGAAAACAACTGCTCGATGAAAACCAAATAATATAATAAATTACACGAAATTATTACTGCGCGTGCGCCAACTATTTCGTTGTTGCGTCACTCGCGCCAAAATAGGCACTTGGCGCAAACTGAAGGCGGTGTTAGGGCGGGGCAGCGCCAGCTAAATTCGGGCCTCGTAATTAGTGCGCGATGACGAGTGAGCGGCAAAACTTTTTGGATTCGTCCAAGTAGGATAAATGGGCTGCGTATATTATTAGAAGACGACGACGACGACGACGACGACGACGACGACGACGACGATGATAATATAGTACGTCGTATCGTATGGAATAGTAGTAGTAGGTAGGTAGGTAGGTAGGTAGAGGTAAAGGTAGAGGTAGATAGGTAGATAGGTAGATAGGTAGATAGGTAGATAGGTAGATAGGTAGATAGGTAGATAGGTAGATAGGTAGATAGGTAGATAGGTAGATAGGTAGATAGGTAGATAGGTAGATAGGTAGATAGGTAGATAGGTAGATTGGTAGTTAGGTAGTCGGGTAGTCGGGTAGGGAGTGCAGAAATATTGTAAAAGGTATAGGTGTACTCACTGACTAAGTAGAAGCCGGCGTAGAAGATGGCCAGCGAGTGGCGGAACGAGCTGACTTTGCGCACCGGCTCCACCAGTATGGGCAGATTGCCGCCGATGTTGTTCATCACGAACAGGAAAACGCCGACGGTCGTCGAGCGCACCGACAGCGGAACGATCTCCACCAGAATGGCGAACAGAATTCCGAACCACATTTCGGCTGCCGACAAAATAAACGTCGAATTGGGTGTAAAAAAAAGAAAAAACAAAAAAAAAAAGGTAGCCGCCAGGCAATCCGACGCCCGACGCCCGTCTCCCGTCACAGCCGCTAATTGGGTACGAGCCGCGGGCAATGGGCAGTGGCGCGCAGCGACGATTAGGCACCTCGCTGCGCGCCTTCCAAATAAAAAGGCGATTTTCTGGCCGCAATAGGCGCGGGGCAGAGGAAATAAGTTGCGATACGCGCGCACGTGGTGGACGCAACATCGCAACATCGCAACATCGCAACATCGCAACATCGATTAATGTTTGCGCCTTGCCGCCTTCGACCAAAAAATTACCGCCTTATTTGGAACGGATCACGGCGTCCGCGTAGCCTACCATTAGATAGGCACGATAATAATTACTAGGCGACGGATCGAGGGGCTACCGCTTTTACGGTCGCCGCGCCGCCGTCCCAACGCAGATCATCCGCTGAAGAGCGGCGCGGCGCCGCCCACCTAAACGGAAGGCGCCGTTCGTCTTTTTCATACGTACCGAAAATGTACGAAATGGCCAACGTAATCATCGCGCCCACTGGTTCCAAGTAAATGCTGCCGAATGCGAACGGTGTTGCGATCAGCTGCGGTCAAAAAACGCAAACGAAACTTTCGATTAGCCGCTTTTCAGCTTTTCAGCTTTTCAGCTTTTCAGCTTTTCCGCTGTTTTTTTTTTTTTTTTTTTTTTTTTTTTTTTTATTATTATTATTATTATTAAATAGGTAATTTTTTTTGGTGTTTTTGGTTTTTTTGGTTTTTTTGGTTTTATTTTAGCCACGGCCGGCTATGCGGCGCACCACGGCCAACATTGGTCGCGAACTTTGGAGGAGCCGCCAAGGTGAAAGCCGGCACCGAGTCTGGCCGTTTCAAAAAAAAGATAAATAAATACCTACTCGAATAGGTAGGTAAGTATAGGCGGGTACGAGGTAGGCGTAGGCCCGCCTATACGCGCGTAAAGTGCGCCTATTTGTCGAATTAGTTCCGGCGTCGTACCGCCCAACGAGCGTGTATTGGGGCGGCGGGTGGAGTGCGGGTCGTTTGTCGCCGCCGAGGACCGAGGAAACAGATGGAGAAGGTCGGCGCCGGCCACTGCGGCGAATCTGCGCCGCGTCGCACGTCGTATCCGTCGCGCCGACAGCCCAGGCGAATAATTAGGCGCAGGCCGCCGGCGTCGGCGCAAAGTAGCGGCGACGCGATACCACGTAGAAATCGCCTTCCAAGGGCGGAGCCGCCCATTTTTGATTCGCATCGCTGAAACGGGCGCCAGAGGAAGGCGGTGCGCGAATGCGCATCCGGAACGCGCAACAACCTTCGACGCGGGTATTTTCAAAGTTGCAAAGTCGTGGCGCCTTACCTCGAATTCGGGGCAAACGAACATCGAGTCGGCGCGCATAATTTTTACCCACTTTGCTGGCGAACGGTGCACTAAAATTCACTTCGCAAAAGGGTTAAGGGTGTGAGGATGATGAAAATTAGGTAAGTATCCGTTTTATGAGAAGAGAAAACGATCGCTAGATACCACTATTTTTCACATTTTCACTTAATTGTATTTTACGTATATGTGTACGCACGCACATACACACACATACTCTCACACACGCGCGCGCGTGCGCGCATGTATAAGTACGTATGTATGTCCCAAAATTTTTGATTCGCAGTTTTAAGAAAACTACCGGGTGGATATGGCTGAAATTTTCACGAGAGATATAGTTCTCTTACTGGAGCAGGTATGAAAGAAGTTTTTTGCCTACCGATTAATTAGTTTCCGAGAAAACTGGAAAACAAAAAATTCCTGGAAAAGTCGTTTTTCCAGCATTCTGAGAAAACGACAAAACCGATCGTGCTGAAATTTTAGCGACAGACTTTCCTTATGTTAGCGCAAGTTTCTTAGAAATTTTATGCCTATTAAATTCGGTAGTTTCCAAGAAAGCTGGAGAAGAAAAATTTCTGGAAAAAATCGAGCTTTTGTGGTTTTGAGAAAACTATCAAACCGACAGGGCTGAAATTTTTATGAAAGATAGCTATTGTACGGGAGCAGGTCTGAAAGAAGTTTGGTGTTCGTTGGTTCAGTCGAAGAAATATAGAAGATTAGAAAAACATCAATTAGCCCTTCAAAAATGGCCCAATGTTAAATAGTAAGTTATAAAAATCACCACCAGAAGCAAGTATTGTCGTCGATGACCCAATTGATAAAGGATTATTACTAGTTTTATATATGCGATTTATTCGCAAGTACCTATTTTAATTTTTAATTAAAAATTAAACTTTAATTTCATTAGGATGGGCATATTCTTTAAAGTCTAAAGATTCATTCCTATACATCATTTTGCGAATCTC